>CATIWQ010095295.1:0-25451 GCA_949673415.1 Euphorbia schlechtendalii | reverse complement strand
TATATACACACACACACACACACACACACATATATATACATATACATATATATACATATATATACATATATAGACATATACATACATATAAGATACAAGGATACCATAGACCTGCTTCAATCGAGCTTTGCAAGTACCTGAGAATTCTCTTTACAGCTGCTAAATGAGATTCTTTAGGATCAGCTTGATAATGAGCACATAGCACACATCATACTATATGTTTGGCCTACTAGCAGTGAGATAAAGAAGAGAACTAATGATTCCTCCATAGAACTTGATGTTCACAAGTTTACCAGCTTCATCTTTACTCATGATAGTATTCGTAGCCATAGGAGTGGACATTGGTTTGAATGTTCCATGTCAAATTTCTTCAGAACTTCTCTAGCATATTTGGACTGACTGATGAAAATTCCATTATCAGTTTTTCTTGATTTGAAGTCCAAGGAAGAAATTGAGCTCTCCCATCGTAGACATCTCAAACTCACTCTTCATCTACTTGCTGAATTCCTTGCACAACTTCTCATCAGTTGCTCCAAATATGATATCATCAACGTATATTTGGACTAGCAACACATCTTCCTTCCTTCACCTGATAAACAGAGTTGTATCTGCTTTACCCCTTTAATAACATTTGTTCATCAAGAAATTGGTCAGCCTCTCATACCAAGCTCTTGGAGGCTGCTTCAATCGGTAGAGAGCTTTCTTCATTTTGAAGACATGCTCAGGATTCTTCACATCTTCAAATCCTGGAGGCTGGCGAATATAAACATCTTCTTGAATGAATCCATTCAGGAAAGCACTTTTGATATCCATTTGAAACAATTTGAAGTTCATATGGGATGCGAAAGCACAGAGAAATTGAATAACTTTGAGCCAGGTTACTGGTGCATAGGCCTCATCATAATCGATGCTTTCTTGCTGATTGTAGCCTTGAGCAACAAGTCTGGCCCTATTCCTAACAACAATACTATCTTCATCTAGCTTGTTCTTTAAAACCCATTTGGTGCCGATAATTGATTTCCCTTTAGGACTAGGAACTAGATCCCAAACGTCATTATGCTTGAACTGATCCGGTTCCTCTTGCATTTCAATCATCCAATCATCGTCTCCTTCTGCATCTTCAAACTTCTTAGGTTCAATCAATTATATGAAGGTTGGATGACTCATCATCCGACTAAGCTGACCACGCATCATCACTGGATTATGAACATCATCAACTATGATGTCTAGCAGATGGTTGCGATGAACTCTAATCTCTCTTGGAAGACTCGGATCAACTGCTGGAGGATTGATAACTGGATGCTGAGGTGGAGGTTGACCTTCGCCATCGTTTTAGTTGATAGAAAGATCTTCATCATCATCTTTAGCTTCCTCAGATGGGGGCTCTTGTGCTGAGTTGGGTAGCACAGCTTGTGACATACTGAGTTGATTCGAAAGCTGGGGAACTCCTTCATCTTCATCTGAAGGACATCTTTCTACTATGTTAGTTTCATCGAAATCTACATGCATAGACTCCTCAAAGAGACCACTATGTTTGACATAAATTCTATATGCCCAACTGTTAGTTGAGGATCCTAAAAAAAAATATCTTCATCAGACTTAGGATCAAACTTTCCTAATTACTCGGTGTTAAGAATATAGCACCTGCAGCCAAAAGATCTGAGATGACCAATCTTAGGCTTCGCCAAAGCTCATAGGGTGTTTTATAAAGAATTGGGCGAATTAAAACTCGATTCAAGATATAACAGGTTGTGTTAACTTCTTCTACCTAAAAGTACTTTGGCAGATTGTTATCACTCTGCATGGATCAAGCCATCTCAACAATAGTCCCATTCTTCCTTTCTACAACCCCATTTTTATGAGGGTATAAGGAGAAGAAAAGTTGTGGTCAATGCCATGGGCTGAAAAGAATTTTTTGAAATGGAAATTCTTGAATTCACATCCATGATCACTCCAGATTCTACAGATTTTATCTCCTATTTCATTCATTATCCAATTATTGAGCTTGACAAAAGATTCATAAGTCTCATCTTTGCTACTCAGCAAGACTACACATGTGAATCTTGTAAAGTCATCTACAACCACCAATGAGAATCTCTGACCACCCAACCTCATTGGCTAAACTGGGTTGAAAAGATCAAGGGTGAGTAACTCCAACGGTTGCTTAGTTACTACGTGATTTATAGATCTAAATGATTTCTTAACTTGCTTACCGATCTGGCAAGTAGAGCACAGTTTATCCTTTTCAAAGTTGATGTTGGATAAACCCACAACTAATTACTTTTTTGCCAGTTTGGATAGAATGTTCATATTAATATGACCCAACCTTCTATTCTAAAGCCATGAATTATCCTCCTTAGATACAAGAATAACGTTAGTGGAGCCAGGGGATAAATCAATCATATAAACATTATTGATGCTAGGAGCAAAGAGTATAGTTAGGTCAGTCTTACAGTTAATTACTAAGTATCATTCTGAGTAAAATATAACCTTTCTACCTTTATCGCAGAGTTGGGCTACACTGAGTAGATTGAACTTTAGACCCTTGATAAGTGAAACCTCTTCGATTTACGGAGAGACACCAATAGTACCACAGCCCACAATCTTACCTTTCTGGTTATCTCCAAAACTGACACTTCCATTTCTTTCACGCTCCAATTAGATGAACTTCCTTTCATCTCCCATCATATGCCTTGAGCATCCACTATCCAAATACCAAATTCGAGAGTCATTAGTGGATCTAAGGCTCACTTTGTAAAACAATTACGTTTTCTGAGGTATCCATGCTAGCTCACTTTCTTTTGTTTAGAGGAATTCTTCCTCTTAGAATTGCGAGTTTGGTTACACTGAGTTTGACTGTTGGCTGGAGGAGGAACCTCTTTCTTTTTTTAAAGTTGTTATCTCAGCAGTCAACTCATCTAATTACTTAGTGAGCTTGCTGATAGCACATTCTTGATACTCAGCTTTTTCTTGAAGAAAGCGAATATCAAGCTATAAGGAAGCATTAATATCTTCCAAATCATCACTTCTCCTCATTATCTCTTTGATGTTTTTCATTGATTTATTAGTCAGTTTCATAACATTAAAGAGAGCATGGGTGAATTCATTCTTAGATAAAGGATCTCAGAATGTACCTCAGCTTGAGGAGCTTTTCCTTTATCATGCTCAGCTTCAGAGTTGACAGCGAAATTATCTTTATCGAGGGTAGATGCTAAGCCTTCACCTCGATGATTTTCAATGGCCATCAACCAGAGGTTAGCCGAATCAGTATCTTCCTCATCAGATGATGAAGATTCTTCTGAATCACTCTAAGTGGCAACAAGTGCCTCATTTTCTTGGAGAACATCTTCTTAAACCTGTCCTTCTTCATCTTGGGATAGATTGAGTGGATGTGGCCTTTCTCTCCACAGCCAAAGCACTTGATGTCTTTACCATGCTCCTTCTTTGGTACTTTCTCAGATCCTCGCTAGTGCTAAGTTGATTTGATTTTAGCGGGAAACTTCTTCTTCTTGTTGAACTTCCCATCCTTCTTAATGAAGTGATTGAAACGCCTAGTCAAAAGGGCCGTTTTCTCATCAAAGTCACATCTAGTGGGCTCATCTGATGAATCTGCTTTAAGGACAGTGGCTTTGCCCTCCTTGCCATGATTCCTCTAGAGTCATCTGAGTATTTCCTTAAAGACATCTCATGAGTTAGCAAGGTGCCCATCAGCTCATCATAGTTGTAGGTCTTAAGATCATGAGCCTCCTCGATAGTGCTATTCTTGGAATCCCACTCTAAGGTAAGAGTGTGGAGAATCTTCTTGACAAGCTCCTCCTCAGTGAACTCCTTTCCAAGCCTCTTTAGTTTATTAACAATGTTAATGAACCTGGTATTCATGCTCTGAATACCCTCGCCGGTGCCCATGGAGAATATCTCATACTCCCTTAGCATGAGATTGATTTTTGACTCTTTGACCTTGTTGGTCCCATCATAGGTAATCTCTAGCTTCTTCCAGATCTCCTATGCTGTTTCACATCTTGAGACCCTGTTGAACTCAGTAAGATCTAACGCACAATGTAAGTAGTTAATCACTGTGGCATTCTCTTTGAGAAGCTTCAAGTCAGTGTTGTTGTAGTCCTCTAGATTTAATAGCACACGCACACCGTTCCTCATAATTGTGGGAACTCTAGGACCAAGCTCAATAGTGAGCCAGACCGGCATGCTTTGAGAGTGGATAAAATTTTTCATGTGATATTTCCAGAATGTATAGTGATTACCATCAAATAGAGGTGGTCTAATAATAGACATTCCCTCCTTAAGGAGAACTGCCTGACTGGAACCGAAACTAAAGTTGTTGTAAGCCATTTACGAATCTTAACTCAAAGACGGTTAGTCTAAAAGCTGAGCAATTTCTCTGATACCACTTGTTGGTTGGTAAATGAGCTCTTAACAACAATAGAGGGGGGGGGGGTAAATGCTTAATCTTGGTTACTTTTAAGTATTTTAAAGATATTCGCAAAGTTTAATTTTTATATGTGTGCTGAGTATGCATATTGAGTGTGATATAAAAAAGTATAAACTGTTCAGCTTAGCTGGCATAGTTTATCTTCAATCTTTAGCTGAGTAAGACTACTCAACACATGTCGGATAACAAGCAAATAAATGAATGAGAGAGAGAGATAAATGAGCTGATCACTACTAAAGCTTAAGGCTTAAAGACAGAACGTCAACACTAGATATTTATCTTAGTTCGGCCCCTAGCCTACCTCCAGTCCCCGGATACCATCTGTGAGCTTTAATCCACTAGTGAGTTGATCTTTCAATATGCGGAGAAGCCTTTACAGCAGATAGACACGATTATAGAAAGTACCCTCCTTTCTAACTATCGCTCAACTCAGTTTGGGTACCCTTCACAAACTAACACTCAAATTAAATAGAAGTGCGAACTGGATTCAACTTATAGAAATGTTGAATCCTTACAATGTTAATCTAAGTAAATCTCTCTATTATAAATAGATATGAACTTTAATGTTTGCTGATTGCCTGCGATGGAATTTCTTTGAAAGCTAGAGAAATTTGCGCAACATTTTAGCTCTTAAGAAATTCAAGGTGATTCACCATTCTATTTATACTTTGAAGCTCTGTGAAGTAGTTGTTGCAAACTTTACGAGATCGATGATCTTCAATTTCTCATCTCTTCTAATCTTTAGAATCTTCCTATTGGAGACAGATTCCAAGACATTTAGAGATAGAAATTTGAATGTTGAGGTGTGATAAAATTCCGTTGATAAAATCTCATTCGTCTACAAGCAATCTGGTTCTAAGAGAGACGCGTTAAAATGCAATGTGGAGTCTTCCAATTGGTTGACCGTGCTGACATTGACAGAGTTACGCAGAGACACTTGAAACGCAGCACATGACAGAGAATTCCTTTTACTTGGACTGTAGTGAGGAATCCCTGTCATTTCGTACTGACACTTTGTGGCGTTGTGAGCACCACTGGAATCTTCATTAATTTCAGTGCCTTTTCTCCTGAAAAATAATTAAGGAATATTTCATTCCTTCATAGACGTTGTTAGTAGTACATGTGTCATAAAGTCTGTACATGTCAAATATAGTGCTTTTAATTATTTAAAAGCAGGACTCAACACGAGCTATGTGAAATAACTCTAAACTATGTAGTACTCAGCACAGACTCAACTTTTCATACTCTAAGTCATAACTTAATTAGTTATCCAGCAAAACTGAGTTGTTTTCCCTTAAACAAACTCAAGTCAGGTTTATTAATTAAGAGTCTACTTAGTACTCAATTAATTTCACTATCCTAGACAGTTTGCTATTTTCAAAACTACTCAGTACTATGAAGCACTATTAACTTGGGCTGTACATTTTCCCAAATACCGAAACCCAAAGTGTATGCAAAACTTTCCCATGGAAAAATTGAAGTTCCCATCTAAAAATTTCTAATTCTTTCAATTATCAATCGATGTTATTCACCTTTCCCCAACAAATCCCGTCATCTTTCCCTAAAATTATTTTACCTCTACCCGGAGACTTATCACAAAATTCCATATTTTTTTACTGTGAACTGCTATTTAGTGGCATGAATTACGAAGAAAATCTCATCTTTTATATTGTGAACCGCTATTTAGTGGCATAAATTACAAAGAAAATTCCATATTTTCTATTGTGAATTGCTATGTAGTGGCATAGATCACAAAAAACATCTCATCCTTTATATTGTGAACTGTAATTTTGTGGCATAGATCACAAAGAAAATTTAATATTTTTTATTGTGAACCGCTATTTAGTGGCATAGATCACAAAGAAAATACCATTTTTTCTATTGTAAAATGATAGTTAGTGGCATAGATTACAAAGAATATTCCATATTTTCTATTGTGAACCACTATTTAGTGGCCTGGATCACGAAAAAGATCTCAATTTCTATTGTAGACCATTATTTAGTAGCATAAATCACAAAGTATATTTTTGTAGCTTCTATTGTGAAGTGTTATTTAGTGGCATAGATCGCAAAGAAAATCCCATTTTCTATTGTGAACCATTATTTAGTGGCATAGATCACAAAGAAAATTTCATATTATCTATTGTGAACCGCTATTTAGTGGCATATATCACAAAGAAATCTTATCTTTTATTGTGAATAGCTATTTGGTGGTATATATCACAAAGAAAATTCCATAATTTCTATTATGAACTGCTATTTAGTGGCATTGATCACAAAGAAAATTCCATATTTCTATTGCGAATCACTATTAAGTGACATAGATTATGAAGAAAAATCTGTATCTTTTATTGTGAACCACTATTTAGTGGCACAGATCACAAAGAAAATTCCATTTATTCTATTCTGAATTGCTATTTAGTGGCATAGATCGCAAAAGAAATCCCATTTTCTATTGTGAACTGTTATTTAATGGCATATATCATAAACAAAATTCCATATGTTTTATTGTGAACTACTATTTAGTGGCATAGATCACAAATAAATCTCATTTTCTATTGTGAACCGCTATTTAGTGGTATAGATCACAAATAAAATTCCATATTTTCTATTGTAAAACATTATTTAGTGGCATAGATCAGAAAGAAATCTCATCTTCCATTGTGAACCACTATTTAATGACATAGATCATAAAGAAATTTGATTTTTATTATGAACTGCAATTTAGTGGCATAGATCACAAAGAAATATATCCAAAAATCCTCCTTTATCCAATTTTGACTCCCACATGCATGTTTCATCTTATATTTAAGTAGGTACCCCTACATGCCGTAGATGTCAAACGATGGATGCCAAAATTCATCACCATATGGTCATTCTTGATTGAAGGGGAAATTTTTTTTATTTTCTAAAAAAATAAATCAAAGAATGATCATATTCTCCAACATGCCTCCAACTCAGGTATGGTCTCTTACTCTTTTCTCACTCCTTATTACATGATCATAAAGACTTTAGTTTGTTATGACCTGTGAGGGGAAAACTATGAGTATGGTTTTTTCACAACCCCGAAAGTCAATGATGAAAGATTTCATTTTATACTTTGTTTGGCCAAATATTTTAAGTTCAAAGTCAATCATTGGAATTTACCTTCGAAACCTACCAAAAATCATGCTAAAAACTCTAACTAATCAAAATAAAAAAACTGTCAATGATTGGGGTAGGAAGGGTACCAGACTAATTGATCTCAGTACCACCTTTGTGATCACAATACCAGAATCACTCTAAATTCTCGATTATTTGGCCTACTTAAAGCCATTTTTTCTTATTCTAAACCACAAAAAATGGTAATGGGACCACAAAATCGGAATTGTGATCAACCTAAATTGGAAAAAATATCGATTTGTTTCCTTATTTCAAGGGATTGATTTTTATCCTAATAGAACCCACTTTTTTTCTATAAATATGACTCAAATTTCTATATTTTAGGTTAAATTTTTTTATCTAAAAAAAATCTCAAGCTCCTAAACAAAAACAATCAACTTCTACTCAAATTTATGAAAAATCTTGAACAAAGAGAGGAATCGCTCGATTCATTTACTTGTACATCATCGATCCTTATTTAGTTTTCACCCAAATTTCAAACACCAGCCTATTACTTTTATCGAAGGAAAATTACAAGTTCTTGACGTTGAATCTATCATAAAGGTGGATTCTAAATAAAAAGGTACAAATCTAGCATGAGACTTTGTATATTATTATTTCAATCACTTTGGCATTTTTGATTTGGTACATCAAGAAGTATTTGAACCTTACATTAAAGATTAAGGGGTTGCAAGTTGCTTTAGGGTAAGTCCTCAAACTTTCTAACCTATTTACTTATTGTTGGTCCTTAGAAGGCCTATAAACAACCGTAGAGGGGGGGTGAATGCATTTCTTGGTTACTTTTAAGATTTATAAAAATGTTTAAACCTAGTTAAGTTTTAGATGTGTGCTGAGTGATGCTATGCTGAGAGGGTCTAAAACTTACAAACTGTGCAGCTGTGTTGGACAGTTTATCTTCAATTGCCTACTAAGTACTCTTCTCAGCACGGATTGGATTTTCAAGAAAAAAAAATTTATGATAGAAAGAATGTCCGATGCTATGAACGTGATAAAGACTAATAGTAAAAGTAAGAAATTCAACACCTAATTTTCCTGGTTCGGCCTCGAGCCTACCTCCAGTCCCCAGATACCCTCTCTAAGCTTAAATCCACTAGTTGATCTTTCATTACTTAGGCAGAGCAGCCTTTAGAGTGTGTAGAGAGTTTTATAGAAAGTACCTTCCTTACTAACTACCACTCAACTCAGTTTGGGTACCCTTCCCAAACTGACACTCAAGATTTAAATGAAAAATTATGAACTGAATTCAACTTATAAAATGTTGAATCCTTATAATGTTAAATCTACTGAGTGATTCTCTCTATTAGAAACAGATTAGAAATTGAATGTTTATTGATTGCTTGAATTGGAATTTTTAGAAGCTGGGAGTAAATATGCAGAGTTTCAGCTCTTTAAGAAATTCAAGGTGATTCACCAAGTTTGAGCGTCTGCTTTAGTCTTCTATTTATACTTGATACTTTGTTAAGTAGGCGTTGCAAACTTTTCATCCTTGTTGTTCTTCAATTTCTCTTCTCTTCATACCTTTTGAATCTTGCTGTTAGAGACAGATTCCAGGACGTTTAGAGATAGAAATTTGAACGTTGAGGCTCGATAAAATTCTATTAACAAAACCTCGTGTCTTCAAGAAAATCGGTTTGAGAGAGGTTGACATTGTTGATGTTTGCAGAGTTATGCGAAGACATTGAGAAATGGCGCATGATAGAGAATTCCTTTTGCCTTGGACTTTAGTGAGGAATCCCTGACATTCTGTACTAACACCTTTTATCTTGTGAGAACAATTAGAAATCTTCTAAAGTTTCACTGCTTTTTAACCTGAAAAGCATCTATAGAATATTTCGTTTCTCATAGAACATGTTAACAGCATATGTGTCATTCAATTCTCAAAGTGCCTAATAAAGTAGCTTTTAATTAATAAAAGCTAACTCAGCACAGCTGAGTTGATATTCCTTTAAACTATGTAGTACTCAGCACAAACTCAGCTATTCCTACTCTAAGCCATAACTTAATTAATGACTTAGCAAACTGAGTTATTTTTCCTTAAACAAGCTCAAGTTAGCTTCATTAATTAAGAGTCTACTTAGTACTCAATTAATTTCACTAGCTTGTTTAGTTTGTTATTTCCAAATTGTTTAAGTACTGTGAATAACTATCAACTTGGGTTCTACAATCACCCCCATTTTGGACAGATAGGAAACTAGGTAGTAGAAGTAGTTAATTGAATAAAATAGTTTAAGAATACAAAAAAATACATGGAAAGTGATGTGAGACTCCCTTTGTTGAGTGACTTCCCTTAGTCAGCTTGAACTCCCCCATATTGAGTAAGTCTTCTTCAAGTGGCTCAGCTCCCCCATACTTAGAGGATTTTCTTCATTTTGGGATTTTATCTTACTTCAGCTTTTCTTCAAGGTTGGTCTCTTGTTTGAGTTCCTGAATTACATATTCAATTCATAGTAGAAACCAGCATACAGTATAAAAACTTAAAGTTAAGAAGATTTTAACTTGAGGTAGAACTTGTCATAGTTTACTAATCAAAATGACTTAGTCAGTACACAAATTATGTCTTGAACTAAGAGTACAATTTAGCCCTATTACAAGTTTTCACTACTTAGGTACATGGCATTCCTATTTTCTATGCTGTTTTGATGAAGATCCAGACTTATCTTGATTCTGACTTTGTTGTTGCTACTGTTGATGCTGTGGATGGTGTATAGTATGCGGAGGATACTGAGGCCACCTTAGAAGATTCCCTTTATTAGATTGTGTCATCTTGAAGGCTTCTTCAGATACTTTCTCCCTCATTGATATCTGGCTCTGAACTGGTTACTCCAGACAGACATCAAAGGATTCGAGAGTAGCTTGAAAGTCCACTTGATGGCCAATGATTTGCGGTGAAATTTCTTCCTCTAACTGCTTTCAAAGTGAGGAATTCTTGATCATTAAGCTCAGAAAACAAAAGATGATGACATCTGGTGAGGTGCGCGATCTGATAGAAGCCTTAGCGAGAAAATTGTTGGAAGCAATGAAGTAACGCCTAGAAGTCTATTGTCGATAATTCCACCATCAACTTCGCTTCCATGTCAACCATTTTTGGGCAGTTTTTTGACAAGCAGCTTACAATGTAGTCAATGTCCTTAGAGTCCAGTCCACCAGTTATCGTCAGAGTATCCACATTCAATAGTATGTCCTCTACCATGCCCTTGATGACATTCAGCTTGGCATGAACTATCATGTTAGTTTCAGGGTAGTGCGATTCCATCGGTGGAGAGCTTTGCATAGGCACCGGGAAAATTTAGCCCATAGCTTTCACCAAAAACTTTTGAGAATTAGAGATGTTGGAAGAGGTGTGATCTTTGATCTCTCTGCTAATTATTTCAAATTTGGAGTTGAGCGCATTAAAGTTGGGCACTAGAGCTTTATCTAGCTTTGTAGAGATATCAATTAACAGCTTCACCATAGAGTCTTGCTTTTTGTCATGAGTTAGCAAGAATCTAGCCTGAGTCTGCAACAGCTTGGTGATGCTATGGTCAATGTACTTTGTAGCTTCTACCTCCTTTAGGAAATGCTTAATTTTGCGATCAGTGAGCATCTTTATTTTGACTTACTCTTTACCAAGTTCGTAGATCTATGTCACTTGAATTCCCATGTTGGAACTCAAGAGACTCAGCTGCTTAGTAGCAGCATACACACTACCCTTTATCTTTCCTGGTACAGCATTAGCTAAAGCAGTAGACGTGGGGATAGAAGTGATTGCTACCCCAAGCTGGGCTGCATAATCTGTCAAATCGGTTAAAATTAGAGACATCTTATCCACCAAACTCTTGGCACTCTCTTTTGCCAAGTGATTTCGAATAAAAAACATGCTACCTTGAATCTTTTCAAACTCCTTGAAGTAGATAGATTCATTTGGCAAACTTGTGTGTTGTTCGAACTCAAGCAATTTTGCCTTGGGATTGGAGGATAAGCCCATCAATTCCTTAGTTAGTAGCAATTTTCTTACTGCTCCGTCTAACTCAGCATCAATTTTGAGCACTGGGAATTTCTTCTTAACTAACTCTTTGATCTATGCTAAGATAGACGCATCAGCCAAGTCCTCTCGAAATGGCTCTATGCTGGGTTCAGATGCTTCACGGGCTGTAAAATTTACCTCAGCATTCTGACCACTTGCTTTTCCTTGCTGAGCGTGGTTCTCAACATTAGGGGTAGAAGTTCGGTTTGAGGAAGAGGTTGGTTCAACGATATTTACAGTTGTAGAAGTAGAATGAATGGATTTGATAGGGTTAGCAATAAGATTTGATTGGTTTGTGTTTGTGTGGTGTGTACTGGAGAAGGTTGAGGTGGGAAAGAATCTTGGCTTTTGGTGGGAGAGGAAGATATATTTATAGGTGAGGTTTGGTTATTAACAAGAGAAGAAGGGATATTTATAGGAGAATGTATAGTATTTGAAGAAGGGGGATTTACAGGAGTGTTTTTTTCAGTTTCTACATGAGTAGAAACTGGGGTATTTACAGAAGAATTGGGTTGAGAATTTATAGAAGAAATGGGGTCAGGATTTAGCAGAACCTCTTGGTTAGCTTATTGACCCAAGGATGCATCAGCTTGAGGTTGCTCAAGCTGAGTAGAGGTTTTCTCAATTTGAGTGAATGAGGGAGTGGGGATATTGGGTTCAGGAAGATCAGACTCTTCCTGAATAAGGGGTAGGGTATCTCCAACATCCTCCTCGTTGCTCACCACCTGCACATTCTTTTGCAGTGGTTTGTTGGTGGGAGATTGCTTCAGCTGAGTGCCTTTAGCTTTGTCCTGGACTTCCTTCAACTCAACGGCAGTACCAGAACTGATGGTATCCTCTTCTCTAAATTTCTTAGCCTCACCCTGCTACTCAGATTCTTCAGAGACTACCAATTTATGCTTTCTTTGGTGTAGGGTTTCCTTAGCCGTGATCTCATCTTCTTTCCCCTCAGCCTGCTGCTCAGCAAGCATTTTGGTCCCCACTTCTCTTTGAGTGCGGGTTTTGGCCTTCATCTTCCTTCGCTGTGACTGATCAAGGGCCACATTTTATTTTAATTTAGTAGGACTCTTCCCCTTGGCCTTAGAGGAAGCAGCCTTCTACTTGGGAGAGGAGGCGGTGGTAGTGACTTTCTCCAGGATGCTGGATATGGGAAGTTTGTCACTAAAGTCATCACTAACTTCAAAATCCACCATGAAAGCGTCTTCTTCCTCCTTTGGGATGCCCGCAGGTACTAATGTCGGTACACACTTCAGCTTGCGCTTTTGTTGTGCTTTGTTGTACCTAGTATGTACCTGGTCGTTAAACTGCTTGGTGAAGTGAGTTAAGTTAAACTTCTTCTTCACCGGCAAGACTATATCACTAGACACCACAAAAAACTAAGCCAAGTCCACTTTCACTGCCCTCATTAGTTCAGTTATGAGGTAACTATAATGATAGACAATAGTAAGCTTAGTCAGATGGTGAAGAATCACCACTAGCCAATTAAGCTTCTTACCCTCTACCATATCGTAGACCACACACCTCTCAAAGTAGGTGCAGCTGGTCAAGGACCCAGTCTTTGTTAGCAGCAGCTTTACCACCATCTCATGGTAAGCTCTAGCAGTCTAGCTCATGCCGCTTGCTAAGGTCTCCCTAGATATGTAGTTGGATGGGAGCTCCCAATCTTTAGAGATAACAATGGCCTCCTCATCTCTAGATCTTTTGAGTTGAGTGCCACAGTGAGGCATGTTGAGGATGCTCCCAATCAACCTAGAGCAAATCAGGATGGCTTTTCTAGCAATCTTCCACCCTTCAATGGTGTAGAGCGGATAATAAAAAGTCATGATAAGCCCTACGATTGTCGGTCATTCCATTTGGAGAAAGGAATTGAGGTGTTGTTGCTTAATGACCCTATGCATGGTCTTGTTCCTGATAAGCCCTTCACAATCCACCTCATAGACTGGACCAAAGTCTAGGTTGTCTTCTCAAGCCACCTTCTTTAACAGAGTTCCAACCTCAAGAATGATTCTTTCTTTTTTTCCTTGAGAGTTCATGATCATTTTCTATGTTGTTGTGGCTAGGATTCTATAGGTCTTCTTAGTTACCGCCATTTGGGAGTTGAGAGAATTTGAGAGAATAAGGAATTAGGGTTCAAATGCTTCAAAAAATGATTTGAATTTGCAAAAAGCAAGTAAAACTTCTCTCTTCAACTCTTCAACTTTTATAGGCGATTTGAGAAGGGGAAGATGTGTGGCACTTGCACAAAGAGAGATGAAAATTAGCATTGAGATAAACACTTAACAAACTGACTTATCAAAACGTTGAGTTTCACTGTAAACGGTTCCACTTCAAAAGTACGTCTTTTTGAAAATGTGGGTTTTGAGTTTAACCGTGAAACTGAGATTCATAGCATTACTTTAAAATACTGGCAATGTCAAATATGTGTTACCTCTTTGTAGGTTGAATTTGATTTCTAACACTTAACCAAATTTCTGAAATTTTCATTCTTCTTCTTTAACGTGGATTTGCCATTCCAATTAGCAGCCTTAGAACATTGAATTGCTCCTTGGGCAATGATTTGGTGAAGATATTAGTGCACTATTCTTCTTAAGGAACATACTCCAGTTTGACATCTCCTCTCAGCACATGATCCCTTATGAAGTGATGTTTTATATTGACATGCTTCATCCTACCATGTTGAACTGGATTTTTGGATAGGTTTATTCCGCTCTTGTTATCACACATAACTTCGAGACACTTTGACATCATACCATAATTTTCCAGTTGTTGCTTAATCCAGAGCAGTTGTGCTACGCAACTTCTTGCTGCCATGTACTCAGTGCAATAGAAGTTTGCTTCTTACTGTACCAAGAGACAAGACACTCTCCAGGGAAATGACATCCTCCTGTTATACTCTTCCTCTCAAGCTTGTCTCTACCATAATCAACATCTGTGAATTCTCTAGGAGTGAAATTTGAGTTTTTGGGATACCACAGACCCGCTTCAATTGAACTTTGCAATTACCAGAGAATTCTCTTTTCAATTGCTAAATGAGATTCTTTAGGGTTAGCTTGATACCAAGCGCAAAAGCACACAGCATACTAAATGTCAAACCTACTAGTAGTGAGATAAAGAAGAGAACCAAAGATTCCTCTGTAGAATTTGTTATCTACAGGATTTCTAGCTTCATCTTTACTTAGGATAGTATCAATGGCCATGGGAGTGGACATTGGTTTCGAATGTTCAATGTCAAACTTTTTCAAGACTTCTTTGGCATATTTAGCTTGGCTAATGAAGATTCCATCTTCACTTTTCTTTATTTGAAGACCAAGGAAGAAGTTGAGCTCTCCCATCATTGACATTTCAAACTCTTTCTTCATCTGCTTGTTGAACTCCTTGCATAGTTTCTCATCAGTTTCTCCAAAGATAATATCATCCACATAGATTTGGACGAGAATCACATCTTCTTTTCTTCGCTGGATAAATAGAATTATATCGACTTTTCCTCTTTCATAGCCTTTTCTGATCAAGAAATTTGTAAGCCTCTCATACCAAGCTCTAGAAGCTTGCTCCATTCCATAAATAGCCTTCTTTAGTTTGAAGACATGCTCAAGATACTTCGAATCTTCAAAGCCTGGATACTGGTGAACATAGACTTCTTCTTGAATGAAACCATTCAGGAATGTGCTCTTGACATCCATTTGAAATAATTTGAAGTTCATATGAGATGCGAAAGCACACAAGATTCAAATAGCTTCAAGCCGAGCTATTGGAGTATAATTCTCATCATAATCGATGCCTTCCTGCTGATTATAACCTTGACTAACAAGCCTGGCTTTGTTCTTGACAATATAGCCATCTTCATCTAGCTTGTTCTTGAATACCCATTTAGTTCAGATAATTGTTATTACTAAGCATGGATCGAGCCATTTCAACTATGGTTCTATTCTTCCTTTCTACTACCCCATTTTGTTGAGGAGTATAAAGAGAAGAGAAGTTATGGTCAATACTATGCGCTGAACAAAATTCTTCGAAATAAAAATTCTCGAATTCAGGTCCATGATGACTTTGGAATGTTTTTAGTTCCTATTTCGTTCATTATCCGATTACTGAGCTTGATAAAAGATTCATATGTTTCATCTTTGCTACTCAATAAGACTACCTAAGTGAATCTCGTGAAGTCATCCACTACGACCAATGAAAATCTCTTTCCACCCATGCTCATAGGTTGAATTAGGCCTAAAAGATCCAGGTGGAGGAGCTCCAATGGTCGCTTAGTTACTATGTGATTAATTTATTTAAAAGATTTCTTAACTAGCTTTCCTTGCTAGCAAGCTGAGCATAGTTTATCCGTTTCAAAGCTAATACTGGGTGAGCGAATTACTTTTTGGCCAGTTTGGATAGGATGTTCATATATATATGAACCAACCTTCAATGCTAAAGCCACATATTATCCTCCTTAGATACAAGACAAATATTAGTGGAGCCACGGGTTAAATCAATCATATACACATTATTGATTTTAGGAGCAAAGAGGATAGTAGAAACAGTCTTACTGTCATTAACTGAGTAACCTGTTGAGTCGAATGTAACCTTCCTGCCTTTGTCGTAGAGATGAGCTACACTAAGCTAGTTGAACTTGAGTTCTTTGACCAGAGAAACCTCTTCGATTGAAGGAGAGACTCCACCTGTGCCACAGCCCACAATCTTACCTTTTTGGTTATCTTTGAAACTGAGACTCCAATTCCTTTTGTGCTCCAATGAGATGAAATACTCTTTATCTCCCGTCATATGCCTTGAGCATCCACTATCCAAATACCACATTCTAGAGTCATCAGCAAATCTAAGGCTCACCTGCAAAATAGTTACATTTCTTAGGTACCCATGCTTTTGAGTTGAGTCCTCCCTTGTTAGCAGTGCTTAAATTTGACCAGTCATACTCGTCATAATTACCATTTTTATATCTACATAGTACTATAGCATGCCTAACTTTTCCATAAAAACCGCATGTTATTTTTATTTTGAGCTAGCTTGCTTTCTTCTTTTTAGAGGAATTTTTCCTCTTAGAATTGCGAGTTTGGTTACTTTGAGGTTGATTGTTAGCTGGAGGAGGGTCTCGTTTCTTCTTCAAAGTTGTTATCTCAACAGTCAACTCATCTAATTGCTTGGTGAGCTTGCTGGTTAAACAGTCTTGATACTTAGTTTTTTCTTGAAGAAAGCGAATATCAAGAGATAACGAAGTCATATTATCTTCCTGATCTTCACTTCTCCTCACTAGTTCTTTGACGCTCTTCATTAACTTGTTAGTTAATTTCATAACATCAAAGAGTGCCCCATTCTTCTTAGAGAACCTCTTCTTGAATATATCCTTCTTGGCCTTTGGACAGCTAGATTGGATATAACTTTTCTCTCCACAACCAAAGCATTTGATATCTTTGCTATGCTCCTTCTTGAGTCCTTCCTCAGCTCCACGTTGGTGCTGAGTTAACTTGATTTTAGCAGGAAACTTCTTCTTGTTGAACTTCCATCCTTCTTCATGAAGCGCTTCAAATGCGAAGGGCCATTTGCTAGTCAAAGTGGTAGCTGGTGGACTCATAAGATGAATAAGATTTCAGGATAATGGCTTTTTCATCTCTTTCCTTGCCTCGACTCCTTTTAGAGTCATCAAAATACTTCCTCAGAGATAACTCATGAGTAAACAAGGTGCCTATTAGCTCATCATAGCTATAAGTCTTCATATCATGAGCCTCCTCAATAGTGCTCTTCTTGGAATCCCACTCTAAGGTAAGAGTGTGCAAAATCTTCTTCACCAGCTCTTCCTAGGTGAACTCCTTCCCAAGCCTCTTCAGTTCATTAATGAAGTTAATGAACCTGGTATTCATGCTTTAAATACCCTCGCTGGCACCCATTGAGAACATCTCATAATCCCTCAGCATGAGATTGATCTTTAACTCCTTGACCTTATTCATCCCCTCGTAGGTAATCTCCAGCTTTTTTCAGATTTCCTATGTTGTCTCGCATCCTGAGACCTTGCTAAAATTAAGAAGATCTAGCACATAGTGTAAGTAGTTAATCGCTGCAGAATTCTCCCTAATAAGCCTCAGATCAAGGTCGTCGTTATCCTCTGGATCTACTGGAACACGAATTTCATTCCTCACACCAATGGGAACTCTAGGGCCAAGCTCGATTGCAAGCCAAGCCTGCATACTTTGTGATTAGATGAAATTTTTCATGCATTTTTTCCAAAACATACAGTGGTTACCATCGAACAATGGTGGTCTAGTAACAAACATTCCCTCCTTCAGGAGTACAGTCTATCCTGAATTCGAACTATAGTTGTTGTAAGCCATTTATGGATCTTAACTCAAAGATAGTTAGTCAATAAGTTAAGCAATTGCTCTGATACCACTTATTGGTCCTTAGAACGCTTATAAACAACTGGAGAAGGGGTGAATGCATTTCTTGGTTACTTTTTGGATTTATAAAAATGTTTAAACCAAGTTAAGTTTTAGATGCGTACTGAGTGATGCTATGCTGAGCGGGTCTAAAACTTACAAATTTTTCAGTTGTGCTGGATAATTTATCTTCAAATGCCTGCTGAGTACTCTACTCAACACGGATAGGTTTTCAAGAAAAATTAATTTACGATAGAAATAATGATAAATGCTATGAACACGATAAAGACTAATAGCAAAAGTAAGAACTTCAACACCTGATTTATCCTAGTTTATCCCCGAGCCTACCTCCAGCCCCCAGATACCCTCTTCGAGCTTAAATCCACTAATTGATCTTTCCTTACTTAGGCAGAGAAGCTTTTAAAGCGGATAGATAGTTTTACAGAAAGTACCTTCCTTTCTAACTACCAATCAACACAGTTTGGGTACCCTTCCCAAACTGACACTCAAGATTTGAATGAAAAATTACGAACTGAATTAAACTTATAAAGCGTTGAATCCTTACAATATTAAATATACTGAGTGATTTTCTCTATTACAAACATATTGGAAATTGAATGTTTGTTGATTGCTTGAATTGGAATTTCTAAAAGTTGGTAGTAAATACGCAGAGTTTCAACTCTTTAAGAAATTCGAGGTGATTCACCAAGTTTGGACATTTGCTTCAGTCTTCTATTTATAATTGATGCTTTGTGAAGTAGCAGTTGCAAACTTTTCATCCTTGTTGTTCTTCAATTTCTCTTCTCTTCATATCTTTTGAATCTTCCAGTTGGAGACAGATTCCAGGATGTTTAGAGATAGAAATTTGAACATTGAGGAGCAAAATCCTGTTAACAAAATATCATTTTCTTCAAGTAAATCAGTTTAAGAGAAGCATGCAAGAAAGCAACGTGGAATCTTAAGATTGGTTGACATTGTTGACGTTTGCAGAGTCGCGTGGAGACACTGAGAAACGGCCCATGATAGAGAATTCCTTTTGCCTTGGACTTCAGTGGGGAATCCC
The DNA here is from genome assembly GCA_949673415.1 of Euphorbia schlechtendalii. Taxonomy (NCBI): domain Eukaryota; kingdom Viridiplantae; phylum Streptophyta; class Magnoliopsida; order Malpighiales; family Euphorbiaceae; genus Euphorbia; species Euphorbia schlechtendalii. Next base: position 6,402 of record CATIWQ010095295.1, on the reverse strand, counting down.
TGACATTCCATATTGACACCTTTTGTCTTGTGAGGACCACTGGAAATCTTCTTTAGTTTCAGCGCTTTTTAACCTGAAAAGCATCTAAAGAATATTCAATTTCTCACAGAACAGGTTAACAGCATATGTGTCATTCAATTCTCAAAGTGTCTAATAAAGTAGCTTTTAATTAATAAAAGCTATCTCAGCACAACTGAGTTGATATTCATTTAAACTACACAGTAATGAGCATAGACTCAGCTTTTCCTACTCTAATCCATAACTTAATTAATGACTCAGCAAACTGAGTTGTTTTTCCTTAAACAAGCTCAAGTCAGCTTCACTAATTAAGAGTGTACTTAGTACTCATTTAATTTCACTAGCCTATTCAGTTTGCTATTTCCAAAATTTTTAAGTACTATTAATTACCATCAACTTGAGCTCTACACTTATGTTTATACATGTTTGTTAATGCTTAAAAATTGTTTATACATGTGAAAAAGAACCAAAAACCGAAAATTACATGTAAAAAGCCTATTTTGGGATATTTAATCCACGATTTCAATGGTGCAGGCATGATCATGGTACCTTAACCACTAATTGGGGTATAAAGATCGAATTTTTCCTACCGGAATCAACAGAAAAATGTCTATTTTTTGGTGGTTTCACCCATTTAACCTCTCTTTTCTAGCTTTTCTTGAACCTATTCTAGTTATAACCAACTGTAAGTACATTGCATGAAATCTTGTATGAGTATTTGTGTGTAAATACTTGTTTTATGCCATGGTTTTGTGTTAGCTTAGCTAAGATTAAGCTTAAAATAACATCATCATTCTCATCTTCATTTTTCTAAATGAATCATAAGCAATATGAATATGTTAAATACAAAATATTGGTATAATTTTGATTTGTAACAAGAAATTAACTTATGTAATAAAGTAAGTTACTTCATCTGAATCTCTAAATTTAAGGTATAGAATTTTCCTTGGAAATAATGCTATACCAGAATCTTCTTGGAAGAGCTGATCCAAGTGGTGACTCTGTGCCTTAATTTAGGAATTTTGGTTCGTAAATCTTTTAAATTATTCTCGAAGTAGCTTGACCCTTATTTGAAATAATTTTAATATGAAGAAATCATTGGCATGTCCTGAAAATTAGCGAAATTTCTCGAACTGTGAAACATGTCCCGAACAAGCAATTGACCCTACTTGCTCGGTAAGGCACAAAAATGTCATCCGCTCACAGATACCACACAGATCTAAATATCTAATAGCACACATTGCCATTGAAAATCTATCTCATCAAGCTAAGTCTCAAAGCTTTGTGTGATGAAGAGATTCCAAACAAAGTTGAACATGCACACTTATCCAACGAATGGATGTATGCGATGAAGGATGAATTTGATGCTTTAAACAAACAACACATGAGAGACGTGTTCACTACTTGCAAGAAAAAGATCTATTGGATGTTGTTGGATTTTTACCATCAAATTCAAACCAGACGGGACAATTGAGAGGTAAAAATCATGATTGGTAAACAAGGGATAATCTTAGAAGTATGGCATCGACTACTCTGAAACTTTTTCACTTGTAGCAAAGATTGATACTATCATGGTTTTATTCTCTATTGCTACAAACAAAAATAGGCCACTACATCAATTGATGTAAACAATGCTTTCTTACATAGAGATTTAAAAGAAGAAGTCTATATGGAGGCTACACTAGAATTTAAAATGATTTTGAAGAAAGAGAAGTGTGTCGATTAAATAAATCTCTCTATGGATTGAAACAGTCACCAAGACCATGGTTTAGCAAGTTCACACTAGAAATGAAGATATATGGTTTCAAGCAAAGAAACTCTTATCAAACTTTGTTCTTTAAAAGGATGGGAGAACTTATTATATGTCTAACTATTTATGTTAACGATATGATCAATACATGGAATGATGCAGAGGAAATTAGCAACTTGAGAAAGAATTTGTTCAGAGAATTTAAACTGAAAGAATTGGGAAGGCTTAAGTATTTTCTCAGAATAGAAGTACTAAGGTCAAAATAAGGAATCTTTATATGCCAAAAGAAGTACATTTTGGATCTACTGACTGAAACAGGGATGCTCAATTGTAAACCTATTAATACACCCATTATAGTGAACCATGGATTGAGAATTATAGAAGGAGCAGAGTTCGCTGATAAAGGAAGATAGCAGCGATTGGTAGCTAAACTTATTTATCTCTCACATACTCGACCAAATGTAGCCTATGTTGTTAGAATTGTAAGTTAGTTTATGGACCAATCATAAATCCATCACATGAAAGTTGTATGGAAAATCATCAGATATCTCAAGAGAACAACTATACATGGTGTTCTCTCTAGAGAAAATGGGTATCTCGATATCAAAGGGTATATCAACGCTGACTAGGCAGGAAATCCAGTAGATAGAAGGTTGACATCAAGTTATCTTACCCATGTAGGGGTAATCTAGTTACATGGATAAGTAAAAAGCAAAAAGTTGTGCATTATCTAGTGTAGAAACAGTGTTTCGAGGAATCGCTCATTTGCTAAAAGAAATATTATGGTTGCAAAAGTTGTTAACAGAGATCGACTTCCCACCATCTCAAATGTGTGAACTAATGTGTGATAACCAAGCAACCATTCAGATTTTTGAGAACCAGGTACAACGTGATCGAATGAAACATGTTTAGATTGATAGACATTTCATTAAAGAAAAGATAGTATGGATTGTTAACTTTTCCCTCATCAGGTTTGAAGTCCAACTAGTAGATATCTTAACAAAAGAAGTCAACGAATAGGTCTTCAGAAATGTGTTAGACAGGTTGTGTATTGGAAACCCCACTACTCAACTTGAGGGGGTATTATAAAGGAAGGGATTGGTGGATTTGGGGTGATTTGAGATCAGCATCATGGTCATCATTTCCCATCAATTAAGCAACAATAAAGAATGTGATTATAGGAATATCTTTATTCTTATTCATTAGCTTTCTGTAAATATTTATGTCCTAGCATCTAAATGTACAGACTGCTGTATAAAGCCATTGTAATTAACAAATTAGATATAACAAATAAAGAGTACTTCTTCCAAATAGCCTTTCGTGTTCTAATACTAGAAAACTGAAACAATGATCACAAGTTTCTATTTCACTATAGTGAGGGCAGAAAGCATTGTCTCAAGGAATAATATTTCGGATAGCAAGATAAGATTTACTTGGCAACTTATTATGGTATTACAATTCCATTAAATGCTGTGATATTTTGGTTACTTGGTTTAGAGATAAATCTATATCTTTTGTTCAGCAAGCTTGCTGCTTGCTTGGGCAACATGGTGTGCTCGAAACAAGCGGATTTGGAAACGTGTTCATTCCCAACAGATGGTGATTGTTCGAATGGCAGCAGCTATGTCTTTTGAAAGGAATTGTCATCGAAAACATAACCACGTCGGTAGAATTATCGGTTAAAATTTTCTCGAATTCAAATAGGATCTTTTCAATAAACATTGATAAGGTTTCAATAGGATTTATTTCACAAATAAAACTTACTTGGAATATCTCCTTAAGAGACAGCTGCAGTAAAAGCTCTGAAGCGAAAGCTCTCCAATCTCACGTGCACGAAATCCTCTCGAACCGGGACCGGTACTAGCCGAATGGACGAAAAACGATGAGAGAAAACTCCAAGAACCCAATTCACATAAGGCTAAAAACGTGTATGTGGTTCTATGGTGGCTACACACGATTTGTGAATCTTAGAATTAGGTTAGGTTTTGGTTTATAATTTTGTTTTATATTCTAATTAACTAATTAGGATTTTTTATTAATTCTAATTATAAATTGGTCCCTTTAAATTTATAGTTTAATAATTAAATTACTTAGTTTAATTCCTTAAACAAATTTAAATGCCATCTTTTATAATTTACAAATTAACCCCTTGAACAAAATTAAAATCTTACACTTAATCAAATTTAATGTCATACTATATATATTAATTCATTTAACTTAAATATCTAATACATAAATTTATTTAATTATTAATTAAATAAATACCATATCTGAATACATTTAATCAACTTAATAATGAATAACATAAAAAACATTATATTATACCATAAACTAAATTACTTGGAGTTAGATAGATTATTCAATTACATTTACTTGACATGTCAATTAATTAATAATCGATTCTTCATCAAGTCTTGTAAAATTGCATGTACAAGAAATCCCAGATCAGTAGTTCTAAGCGCACGATCCTTTGAGTCTGTCCATATGTTGGCAATTGGATTCACCTATAGACTGTAAGCGGATTCTAGCAAACTATTATAGCCCCCGATTGGGACAGAATACATCCGTCTATTAAAGATACCGAACTCAGTAGTTAACTCACAAAGTCTTTTTCCAGTTGACATCAATATGATGAACAAGAGGCATGGTTAAAGTCATCCCTTATGTAATTCATCGTATTTCTTGATCAAGAATAAAATGATAAAATAAGTCAACAACTTATTGGACGTCCTTATGACTTTATTCATCAAGTGGCCGGTGATTCATTTCGATTTATCAAATCGAATGGCAATTCTATCACTTCAACACTACTACTAATGTGGTCATGAAATATACCGAGCATACCCGTACTTGTAATCCAATATTTAAGGACCCGTTAGTAATATACTACAGCATACTCAATTCCAGATCCGTAATAAGTTGAAATCAAGTCCGAGGACAACTGAAACCTACTCAGCAAATTGTCTATGACATACAACCACGTGACTTTGCTGTGTGGATCGGTCCATCCCCATGTTTTCAACATGTGCCCATGTTCATGTTCAAAGAAGAAAAGCAATCAAAGAAAGCAAGATTGAAAGAGAGTTAACAAAGGGGGAGAAAAAAACGGCAACAGCAGGAAGAGAAGGACGTGCGCAGAAGAAGAAAGAAACTGTATATAAGGAACGTAAAAAATAAAACTAAAAGTTAGCAAAGGGTATAGAAAGCAAAGAAATATTTAAGAGGTATGAAAGTAATTGTGTTAGCCATTTAGGTCATTTGTAACTGTTTCCCTAAATTCTTTTGCAAATATTACCGAAAGAACTCACTAGCGTGTTGAAACTCTAAATGCTGGTCTTGATCTAATGATCAATATCGTATCTAATACCAAATGATCTGCCACATGTTCCACCGATATAAGGCTTTGCTTTTTTTTTTTTATCAATAATTGCGGTTAGAGTTGGAATTTAAAGGAGAATGATATTTGGGGTGGGTTGGGAAACTTGCAATGCGTTGATTTTCTTAATCTGAATGAAGATCACATTATAATGCTTTGAGCATTGGTTCGAGCAAGAGCAGCACGTGCATGATAATTTATAATTATTAGGAGTATTCATATGATGTCTTCGATTAGAAGGACGAGGCCACTATTTTACTACTTCAGCCAATGCTTTAGTGTCACCAACATACCCTGAAAAACACCTTGACAAGTTAGTTACGCAGTTTCAACATATACAAAAACAAAAACTTAAAATTCACGAAAATAATGTAGGAGTATACATATGGTGTCTTCAGCTTTTGAATCATATCTCAATATTCTGATTGAAGATATGGAAGATTGTTTGGTCAAGTAACTTATAATAGGCTTCCTTGTTGGAATATGCTCAAAGAGCACAAACATAATACCATAATTATTGAACAAATAGATATACATCAAACTGAATATCTTAATAGTAATTCTATATTGACCCCATCTTATTATTTTCATTTTATGGTGGAGATCTAACTATCCAAAGATGAAACGTGAAGATTGTAAGGTGTAAATAAGTGTCAAACAAGTTTGTGTCAATATAGAATTACCGATAAATATATACCTTTGCAAGAATGTATCGAAGTCTGGTAGTATCCTCTGCACAATCCCCACAAATGCAGAGCTCACTTTAAAATTGATTTCCGAACTCTCGAAAGGAGCGGTTGAAAATTTTTTGAAATAGTAAGAGAAGGGAATTAGACACTAAGATGACTGTTTGAAGAAAAGATCTTTCTTTTTGAGGCATGCAGTGCTAGCAATATGTACCTTCTTCAAGCTGCAAAGAAGCTCACAAAGGTCCAACGCTCTTGTTTCACTTATGGATACTCCTTGTTGGATCCAGACTTCAAGTATGGACTAATGGCTTAATAATTAACCTATCCAAGCTGATCAAAGGGTTTGCAATACGTATTGCAATAATTTACATCAATCATCTTCATGTCCCCTCAATTTCAAAGTTAACATGTGAATGGTTTAAGGCAGCTTTTTTCATTTGTCAATACGGTACACAATGTAAGACCAATGCATTAAATATGTGAATTGGTTAGTTAATTACCTGCCAATTGACTAATTGGTAGAGACTTTGCCTATAAATAGGCACTTTCGCAGATCCAAGTGGTATCAA
>CATIWQ010095283.1:0-12155 GCA_949673415.1 Euphorbia schlechtendalii | reverse complement strand
CTCTGCAGTGAATCATTGAACATCTGAATATTTAGAACCGAGTTTGTTAGATTAGTTTAGTGAATCGTAACATCTTTGTTGAGCTTGCATTATTTTCTGCTATACTTGTTCATAGGGAAAATCTCTCTATTTAGATTCTCTAGTCTTCCACATCTATACTTACTCATTTTTCATTCTAATATTTCTATCCAAAACCTCCAATCAATTTTTATTTTATTTACTTTGTTTTCCATTTTTTATCATTATACTTAGTTCCTTCCTTGTGGGTTCGATATCTTTTAAAACTGCATCGCAACTGTATACTTGTAGTTATCATCATTTTTCTATTTGAAAAGAGGTACTTGCAACACCTGTATTTTATGTGAAAAAGTTTTTGGCACTATTATTAAAGATAAGCCTTTCGAAATGAGTTTAGCCAAATCTTGCAAACAAGTTATTAAACTTAGAAGTAGTTGTTGCAAACTTTGAGGATATCGCAAATGTTCAATTTCTCATTTCAGTTAATCTTTCGAATCTTCCCATTGGAGATAGATTTTTGGATGTTTAGAAGTAGGAATTGAACTTTGTCGTGTGATTTGTTTCCATTTCCAAATTCTCATTTTTCTTCAAGTAATTTGGATCTTTGAGAGATTTGTGCTTTAAACAATGTGGTGTCTTTCCGTTGGATGACTTTGATAACGTTGCGAGATGTGCGCGGAGATCTTTGATACGTGACGAGCATTTCACGAGATTATTCCTTATTCTTTGATTCTAATGGAATTTGTGACACATTGTACAACCACATTTAATGTTGTGAGGACCACATGAATCTCTATTAATTTCAATGTCTTTTCTCCTGAAAAATAAGAGTGGAATATTATGTTGCTTCGTAGATAGTGTTAGTAGCATACGTGTCATGGTGATAATCAGTGCCACAAAAACTATTACTTTTGGATAAGTAATATTGTAACTCAGCATGAGCTGAGTGATGATAACTTATATTATATACTACTCAGCACAGATTTGGCTTTTCCTACACTAAGTAAAAGTATTCTTAGTGTTTAATTAACTTTTACTAACCCTTATTACTTGCTATCACCAAAACTTTTGAGTACTATGAGGTACTATCAACTTGGGTTTTACAAGTATAACTTGTTGGAAGATAGCAGCTGGTAGACTGCTCAAAGACCAACCTGAAAATATAAACTGAGAAGGCTATCTTAGAATAGAAAGAGCCTTTTAAAAAAAATTTTCATTGTTTGGAGAAACTCGTGAGGGATCCTTTAGGGTAAAGCTGAGCTAAAGTTTGTAAAATAAAGAGAATGGGAGGCCTACATATAGGAAAAAGGGGGAGTCATTGACTCCCCCTAAAACTCAATGTGGAATGGGAATATTCACATCTAATAAGCGGGTTAGCCGCGTGGGTCACATGGACCCTTTGGGCTAACCTCGACCCCATATCACAAAGCAAGCCCTAGCAAGCTTATCTTGTGGTAGAAGCATGGGATTACGGGCTTTCATGCAAGTGAGCGTGAGTATGCCCCGCGCTAGTGGCCCGTGAGCTTTTCACCTAGCAGCCGCACATGCTGCACTCTGAACATCCCATGTTTGTTTAGTTCCCACTCACAACGTGTAAAATTCCCTTGCTCCGCTCCATTCATTTCTCCCTATTTTTCTCTTTATTTCCTTAATTATTAATTTGATCCAACCAATTAATCATTCTTCAAATGAATTCGACTAAAAATTATTTTCAGCATAGACCGAGTTTAAATGTTCTTTTTTTAATCCGAGTTTAAATGTTCTTTTTTTAGTCCGATAAAGACATAAAGTGTGTGACCTCATAGGATCCCAAAGTATATAGAAGCTAGAGGTCAACCTAAACCTGGCTTCCCATCCAGAAACCTTTAGGCTTAATGTTCTAGATTGATATAGAACCAGATAGCTCTAGATGATAAAATAGGCTTTCTAGCAAAGGCGTATGATCCCTCGATACTGAGAACATCACACAATTGTGATTTGATCTAGTTCTGTAGTAGTAACAAATACAATACACTTCTTACATTAGGTTAAGTACCATCCAGTTTATTGAGCTCGGATTACGTGTCAGCTCATGTAATTTCCATAGCTATCTTGGAATTAGACTTTTTCACGTAGAACACCACCCAGCCATTATGAATCAAGATTGACTACAAACCCAATCTATCAATATTATACTTTGATTAGAGGTTAATGATTTTGTCTATTCAACAAGGGTCCCTAAGGTATATCTCCTATTAAATCACTATATCAAGAATGATAGATCACATCTTGACTACTCGGCTTACTAACATATGATCATCACTATACCTGTAATCACCTGTATCATCCTTATCGCCAAGGTATGAATAAGTGTGACCCAAAGTATATAAAATTCTATATAAAGTAACCAGTACCTCAAGTTTGAGGATACTTGTACCGCTACTGCAATAAGAAATGATAGCAACACATAGATATAGTTATTTCCCAGGATCTGTCTTATAGCAGTCTCTAATGTATTACCTAAATACATTCATGTGTTATCTTAGGGTAACACCTTTAGCTTGTGAGATCGGTAACTTAGATCTAATCAACGGAATAAGCATAAACATGCTAGTTTGTCTGTTCCATTGATGTCTTGTCTCAATGAAACTACGACAAGGGAAATTTAGACACGTATGTATAGTTCTCACACAACATAGCTCCCACTATATCCTTAAACTTTTACATTATGAAGTAGTCACAGACTTTGTCTTATCAATGTGCATATATATAATACTTTACATATATGATACCAATGAGATACATAAATAAATTGAAAACACTGATAAGCAACAAAAATGATTTAATTATTATTAATAATAATCTGAAGCTTTTTGTACATTATAACTAATTAAGATATATTACCCTAATTACCTCTAGGGCATACATCATGTCTAACATTATGTTGCAAGAAATTTTTCAATAAAAGGGGAAATAGGATGGAGAGAGAAGGCACTTAGAATCATCAAAGCTTAAGCGTTTATTCTCTCAAAATCCCTAATTTCTTCTCTTAAATTTCAACTACAATGGCATCTTCTCAACAACAACAACAAATTACTAAATGCAATCTTGATGAAAATCAATATTTTCTAAGAGACAAATCACAAAAAAACATGTATGTGGACTCTGAGAACATAATCCTCACCAAAGGAAATGTCCTCACTCAAGTCACGTAAGGAAATGATGAAAGAGAATATGGTCTAGTGTATGAGGTTGACTATGAAGGGTCATTGAAGAAAAAGATTTTGCGTAGAGTAGTTAGGTAGTAGAACCTAAGTAATTTCCATATCTTTGATGGAAAAACCATTAAAGAAGTCATGGAGAGCTTCTACTGAAATCTCTACATGATAGAAGGCATCCCAAATATTCTAGCTACTGAGTTGGGTGAAAAATCATAATCGGTGTCTACCAAATTGATAAGAAGCATTCTCTGCATGCCATTGAATGGGTACTCTGTTGAGGAGAAATGGAGATGATGAAGCAGTAGTAGTACTAAAAGATTCAGAACTTCCAAAGATTATGGCTCAAGGGAGATTAGTGCTTCTTGTTTGACTTGGAGAGAAAGAGCAAGCCATGAGATCTTAACCAAGATCCTTCTACCCAAGATTAGGTCACTATAAAGCTACACCAAGTTTTAAAGATTTATACTATAGTACATGGTGACTAGAAAGTAGCTAAATTGGCTAGTATTGATTCTTCATCACCTCACCAAAGGTAACCACCATTTATCAATATGGCTATCACATCACAACCATAGTGAAGGTCCTGAAAATGAATGTCTATCAGTTTGAAAAGGAAGAGGATCTAATATTATTAAAGAGGACCTTTAATTTCTAACACTTCAAGAAGTTAATTTTTTCTAAACTTCACTCTTGGTATACAAAGGACCATGATATCAAGCTAAAGAAGAACAAAGTTGAGCCTATTTTTTTCATAGAGGATGTAATAAAAGAAGAAGAGTAACCTTGCTTGGATGAGGTTCCAGCTTCTAGAGAAGGGACAGAGAATGAGCTTCATCTAAGAGCTCAATTATTGATGGATAATATAACTGTGAACCTATTTGTAAAAGTGTCTTCACAAAGGAAGAGAGTTAGTTTCGCTAAAAGAAAGGCTGAAATTGTGCCTTCCCAAGCATAGCCTAAGAATAAGATAAAGCCTAACACCAACGCTTAGAGGGAAGTGAAGGCCAAGGTAAATTTAGAAGCAAAAGAAGTTGCTAAATCATCTTTTCCTCCTCCTCAAGATTTTGTGGAGAAAATCCAAAAGATGACTGCTGCTGAGTTATCTCAAGAATTGAGCTAGTGCAAGAGGAAATATGAGGCTATTATATGAATAAGGAGACTTCTCAGCAGGAGGCAAAGAAACAAAAAGAGTATAAGAAGAATTTTGGTACTACTGAGGAAGTATTAAAAGTAGAATCCAAGTTTAAAGGCATTCAAAAGAAGAGGATTTCCTCTTATAAGCACAAAACTCTCTGCATAATGGAGAGGACTGATGATGTGCAAGATATTAGTGAACAAGAATATGCTCTTCCTAATGTATTTTCTAAGTCACCAATTTCCACTTAGCATGCTTAGTTACTAGAAACTCATGTTGAGTTACTTGAGGCCGATCTATCCTTGGATTAAATAGCCAACCCCTATGTATAAAAAATTCTTTCCTCAACTTCTTTTGTAAATCCTAAATCAACTTCCTTTGTAAATTCTCCTCCTTCAAATTCTCTTGCAAATCCCAAAATCATTAATTCTATTCTTAGCCCGTCTCAAGAAAAGATCAACCCTTCTTCACCACCTCCATAAACAACACTAGTTGTCATTCCCTCTCCTAAAAAATCTATCCCAACCAAATATGTAAATACAACTTCTACTTCATCATGTCTACCAACTATACAAAATAGCCAACTTCCAAAAACTACTTCTTCTAAACCTACCCTTTCTTCAAAACCAATTACAACCCCCTAAATCCTTTTAATTGGGGAAGTCCCACATAACTGAGAACTGAGCTCTGGAGGGAACAACAAGTGTAAGGGATACCAAAGAAGCAGCACTTACCAATAGTAATCTAATATAGGAGGATTCAGATGATTCACCAATCCTAGCTCAGATTAGAGGGCATTCACGAGCTAAATACCCTACCCCTAAAATTGAAGTTGATTTAGATGCAGTAGCCAACAAAGAGCTACTAGCCTAGGAATGTATTGATATGTCTAATAAAAAAGAAGGCCCACATTTCAGAGTTTTATTGGCACTCAAACATTCCTTAAGTATCCATCTACTATGAAGAGTTTGAGAAGATTCAAGGAAGTCTGTTTTCCCTTAAAAATCATTTAACTAAGGAGAGTGAAAAATTTCTAGTGGATAAAATGGCGCTAGTCTTAACTAGATAGATAGATTCTATTGCTCAACTCAATGATAAGGTTTTTTCTATTCCAACATCCAATGTTATTGCCAACGTAGTGGTGGAAAAGGTGAAGAATTGCATTTATTGAACCCAAGTTAATAGTACTTCACATTACTTAAAATGTTTTGGGAATAACAAACTGACTAGGATAACAAAATTAATCGAGTACTAAGTAGACTCTTAATTAATCAAGTTTACTTGAGTTTGGTTAAGGGAAAATAACTCAGTTTACTAAGTGATTAGTTAAGATAATGCTTAGAGTAAGAAAAGCTAAGTTAGCTGAGTATTACATAGTTTATAAATATATAGACTTAGCTAAGCTGAGTAAGCTTCTGTGATAATGATAAGTGTATAATTACACTTATTATCATGATATTTTCAATCATAAAACAATATGGTTTTGATTCATTTTATACTTCATATAAAAGATTTCACGTGGTATGTAGTTATTTTTTATGCAAGAGCAGAAACTAGGTGAATCTTGGGAGTGAAATGATCAAAGATGGAATTCTATGTAAAAAGAATGAAAATGGTATAAAAGATGCATGGAACACAAGGATTTGGCCTAGGATTGAAGCTGTCAAAGATCGTTAAGTTGCAAGAAGAATTATGAAGAGAAGCATTATTCACGACCGTGACACCCATTCACGGTTGCGATTTTTTATTCTTCAAAATAGAAAGTTGTCAACCATTAGTCACGATCGTGACATGTGATTCGTGATTGTGACTTGTGATGGTTATTGGTTAACTCTTTTCAACTACCAACCGTTGGATAAGTACGATCAACCGCCATAACCACCATCAACTACTAAATGAAAAGACACCTTTTAGAAGTCAACCAATCATGAAAAGGTGCATTTCCATTATGGATAAAGATAAGACTTTGCATCTAATTGTATTGAAGAGATGCAACCCTTCACCAATGGACATGACTCTTCATTTGAATAGATGCAACCCTTCATAATCTATAAATAGGGTTCAAATTACACAAATTTAGTGCATGGTGGGGCAATAGGTAATAGACATTGAATGATAGTATGCCTGATAAACAATAAAGAGTGGAAATATATAGATTTCGCTACGTTCAAAGTTATAGCGAGAAAAATGTATAAGTGATTCGATACTTATTTTCATTACTAGATTTCTCCACTTATTCGAGAGATTGTTGTATGAGTGTAATTGCATAAAACTTACCAATAAAAGTTTTTATTCTTCAACATTTATTTTGTTCGATATTCACAAAGAATAGCATCCTAGCGGAGGTTCTATACGAGTTAAGACCGAATTCAAAGTAGACGAAGGAATTATGGGAATTGACGACTCCCATTAAAGAGTGGATACAGTTTGATCAACTTTAGCTTTCACTTGCATACCTTACAACTTTACTTTGTTTTCTACTTACACGTTCTATTTCGAAGTTTCTGATATGTCTACGTGTCATAATGAGTATTTCGTCTTATGTCTCTTATATTAATTAAGTTATACACTTTCGAGTTAACTTTAAGAGTGATTTCAGGGTTAACAAGATTGTGTATAATCACCGGATTTATGATAATAACACTATTTAGTGAGCCAACATTTTTTGAGTGCTAAATAAGGCTATGTGAGTGCGAGCTGTACTAAGCATATTAATATTGTTATCCATGTTCTTATAAGTGTTATAATTCATTCGTCCAAGATCTAGAAAAGTCATTTCATGTGTTGCTCTGCGATGTATCATTGAATATTTGAGCGTCTAGAACCATGTTTGTTGAAGTTATCTAGTGTATGAAATCTTCTTGATGATTTTGCATGTTTTTCTCTACTATACTTGTTCTTAGGGAATTTCTATATAGCTTACATCTTCTCTAACCTATTCATGCATCAGTCTATCTTCCAAAACCTCCAATACCAAACCTTACAAATTATCTTATTCCTTTTGTTTCGCAACTCTAGTTGGTGTTAAGAACCGAATTCCTTCCCTATGGGATAGATATCTTTTGAAATTGTGTCGAAACTGTATACTTGCGGTTGTCACCATTTTTCTATTTGATATGTGGTATTGACAACACCTATTTGCATTTTGAACTCTTATCTTATTAGTAGGAAAGTGGGGAACAAGGTTTTTAGCTTCATCACTAAATATAAGCCCTCTAAATTAGTATAGTCAAAACCTTGGGATCAAGTTTTTGGCACCATTGCCGGGGAAGGCAAGTGCGTTCTCGAGATTAAATTTCCGGAGAATGGACGGTTATATTTAGTTGTAATAGATTTATTTATTTTTATTTTTATTTTTTTTTTGGCCTTAATTATTTATATTTTTTATTAGCATACTTTTCTTGCTTATTCATTGAGTTTTCTTTCTAGCGTGTGCATGCTAAGTACGTGTAATTGGGGAGAAAGTTTGGCATCTTTCGAATCAGAAATAGAACGATTTGGTAGGACAAGGAAATGGAGAAATAAAAGACAAAGAAGAAGGATGGCTAAAGAAGACACACCACAGAATGTGGATCAACCTCAACCAAGGGTCATAGATTATGTCATTCCGACCATCAACAGTCATAATCAGGGAATTGCTAGGCCACCCATTGACGCATATCAGTTTGAATTCAAGCTAGTATTACTTCAAATGATCAGCAATAATGTGCAATATTATGGTCCACTCTATGAAAATTCGAATGCTCACATTGTAAACTTTATTGAAGTCTGTGATACTTTCAAAATGCCCAATGTTCTTGATGAAGTAGTTAAACTTTGCTTATTTCCATTTATGCTCTATGATGAAGCAAAAGTATGGTTGAATTCATTACCCCTAAATTCAATCACTACTTGGAATCAATTAGCCCAAGCCTTTCTAACTAAATATTTCCCTTTAGCCAAAATAGCAAGACTCATTAAAGAAATCACATCCTTTACCCAGAAAGATAGTAAATCATTATACGAAGCCTAGGAACATTATAAGGAACTTTAGCAAGTTTTTCCTCATCATGGTTTACCCTAGAATGTGATTCTTCAAACTTTCTACAATGGAATAAATCATGCAACAAGAGGAGGGCTCCTTGCTATGGCTACGGGATCTCTTATGAAGAAAACTAGTCATGAAGCCTTTGATCTTTTGGAAGATATGGACAATAACAATAGTATGTGGCCAGTGGAGAGAGCACAAGTAAGTACTACTACTCCTACTTATTCGCATGCGGCATATACATCTTCTAGTTCAGTTAAAAAGGTCAATGAATTAGACCCTATTTTGGTTATGCAAGTGCAAAAAAATTCATTATCTCATAAGATAGATAATATGCATATAAGTAAGAGTAACCCTTTGACATGTGAAAATTGGGGCCAAATAGGACACACTACTTTTGAGTGTAACTTTAACCCATGTGTAGGCGAGCAATTAAGTTATGTTCAAATTCAAGGGAATTCTTATGGCAATATTAGAAATAATTATAGAAGTTCTAATTGGAAGTATGGTGATAAAACAAAAGAATTATCAAGGTAATGATAGAATAGGACAGTTAATATGTAAGATAGACAGATTTTTAGAAGGAGTTTGTAATAAGCAATCAGAGTTTGAGGAATGTTACAAGAAGTTAAAGAATAAGATGAATCAAATGTTTAAGAATCAATAATCTTCTATTCATAATTTGTAGATACAAGTTGGTCAATTAGCAAGTGCTATTCCATCTAGAGGAAAAGGTCATTTACCTAGTAACACAGAGGGAAATCCTAAGGACAATGTGCATGCTATAACCCTTCGTAGTGGTAAAATACTAGATAATCCAAATCCTTTGGATATGCTTGCTAATGATTTTGTTGAAGTACCAGATGACTATCCGAGTAAATCCAATGATAAAGCAAGAGTGGATGAACAACTTAATTCTAGAAAATTTAATCCCCCTCAACCACAATTTCCACAAAGAATGAAGGAGAAGAATGAAGATTAACAATTCATCAAGTTCATCAACAAACTTAAAGGTCTGGAAATTAATCTTTCATTCATTGAAGCCATTACCCAAATTCCAAACTACGGTAAGTTTATTAAAGAGCTTTTATCTCGTAGGTGTAGTTTAGAAGGAATATTGAAAGTATCTTTAACTAAAGATTGTAGAAAAATAATAACTGCTACAATGCCTACTAAACTTAAATATCTAGGAAGTTTCACAATGCCGTATAAACTTGGAAACATTTCATTTCCAAAATGTTTATGTGATCATGGGGCTAGTATAAATCTTATGCCTTTATCGATCTTCAAAGAGTTGAAGCTCGATAATGAAGTTAAAAGAACAAATATGGTCTTGCAATTGGCGGACCAGTCTATTAAACATCCTTATGGAATAATCGAAGATATACTAGTTAAGGTGGATAAATTTTTTTTTCCGATAGACTTTGTTGTGCTAGATTTTTCATATGATGAAAGATGTCCTAAAATTTTAGGAACACCTTTTATCCATACAGGCAAAGCATAGATAGATGTGTGAAAAGGCAAAATTAAGTTAAGGATAAGTGATGATACTATTGAATTTAACAAGGATAAGGTTGATAAATATCCAATGGATGAAGATATATGCATGAAACTTTACTTGATTGATGCTTGCATTCAACAAGTTGTCAAGTTATATTTCATCCATGAATATGAAGTCAAGGAGTTGGGAAACTCCATTAATTTCTAAATCTCTTATCTTTTTCGATAATATATATATATATATATAAATATATATATATATATATATATATATATATATATATATATAGTATATTTTTTTATTTTTCTGCATTTTTAAGTTTTTGTGTTTTTAAGTAAAGAAAAGAAAAAATATTTTTGATTTTAATATATCACGATCATAACCTATATCACGTTCATGAATTAAGTTCTTAAAAACATCTGTTTCTGTATGGAGAAAGTCACGATCGCGATTGTCTTTCGCGATCGCTATTGGTGCGATTTTATAGCAGTTATTGCTGTAACGACTCTATTTTCTAATCGTTATAATTATATATATCTATTGAAAAAGCCATAATTACCCAATTTCCTATATATATAACTATTTTCCTAATTGATTTTCACAAATCAATCACTCTTTTACATAACTACAATCTCTTTCAAACAAGTTTTCTCTATTTTTGCAAATCAAAACACAAATCTATCTTTGAAACTCTTGAATTCAATGGCTCCTAAGAAGTTTGCAGCAACTAAGGGAAGGAACAAATTGGCTAACCAATAAAACAAGTATGGACGCCTTTTTTGAATTTATAATGAAGAAGAAGTTGAAATATACTTAAGGATCAAAAACTTTGATATCCAAGGTACACTTTTCTATGTTCTTACTTTTGGGATTGATGTTGGAATTCATACTAAAGTAGAAGAGTATTTTCCGCTAGTTAGATTGGAGAAATTTATGAATATGCGTTTTTAGTTTATCGATAGATGGATCCTCGAGTTTTTTTATTACTGTTATAGAGGATGGGAACTTTTTGAAGAGGAAATTATGGAATGAAGGGGAGGAGTATAAGTTTACCTTAATGGATTTGATTAGGTATTCTAGTCTAGGAGAAACTTATGAAGAGATTGAAAAGGAAGAAGATTATGATTTAATGAATGTTTAGACTGAGTTAACGGGATTGCATCGATACGATGTCAAAAACTCGTCCAACAAAAACATTCAGAGCAACAGTCTTATTTACCTTCATGAGTTTATTTCTCAAAGTCTTTTCTTTCGACATGAAACTACTAAAGTATCGATGAAAGACATGGTTATATTGGAGTGTGCGGTTTCACAATTACGGCTAAAGTTTCTGATGTATATATTGGAGTTCATCACTAGTCTTAATACACATAAAAAGGCTAGAGTTGGAGGTGCAAATATAATTTGTGAGATTATTTTGGGAGTGAAGAACCAACTACCATATCAATATAGTCCAAGGGAGAAATTTAACTTTACGGGAGGAGTATATATGAAGAGAGCAGGAATACTTAAAGAAGAAGACAAGAAGTTTATGTTTCTACCATATGAGGTAAGGGTAAGGAAGTTACGATCGATTAAAGAATCTACTTCTCGGGAGAACAAACCCAACGAAGAAGAATTTGAGGAAGTTCAAATCGGAAGTAGTGATATGACACAAGCCTATGGAAGTACTCATGTAACTTGGAGAGGGAAGTTTGTTAAAGATGTCAATTTAGATATAGCTTCCATACAAAAAGATTTTCATCAACTAATGAAATCCAATATTTCTTTGAACCGCAAGTTGAATACATACTTTTGAATAAAGAATTTGGATATCTCACCAAATCCTCTCGATTTAAGTTTGGATGATTGAAAATGGGTTCAATTTCTTTTTCTTTTCTTTTCATTTTTGTGTTTTTATTTGTTTTCATTTTTGTTAAGTCTCTCACAATGAGGACATTGTGTTCTTTAGTGTGGGGGAGGCATTTGTAAAAACCCCAAAAATCCAAAAAAAAAAATAAATTAATTGAAAAAATTGAAGGATTTGAAAATTTTTCTTTATTTTGTGTTATTTTTACATTATCCATACCTATATTATACTAATATATGTTCCAAGGTTATTGTGAGTTTTAGGTATTTCAAGGTTGATGTTAGTGCATACTTCGAAAAAATGTTTCAAGTATGAGTGCACGTTGAGAGTGTGAGAACTTTATAGCACAACATTTAGCATTTGGCAAGGATAAGTTGTGAGTAACATTCGAAAGCAACATTCCAAGTAAGTTTCGATACATATTT
>CATIWQ010095228.1:0-20984 GCA_949673415.1 Euphorbia schlechtendalii | reverse complement strand
ATCATTATCAATTTCAGTGAATCAAGGTTAGGAGAAGAGAATTTCAGATTCTAAGTTCTTGATGAATAGTAAACCGAATTGGGGGTAAGTGAAATTAAGGTTTCATTAGTATAGATCATGATAGATTAAGCATATTTAAGGTATTATAAGGCTTATTTAAGTAGTATTTTGATTGTGAAAATTATGATTATTGTAGAGTAAGATAATACTAATAGTGGAAGAGGGAAAGAGGTGGAAGATACCCATTGAAGAGCTTAAAAGAGGTTTGTGTACACTAATTTCAAATTTTCGATTTTGCTGAAAATTTTCTAGATTGTACCTCTGTTTTTGTTTTGATGTTTTCTCTTGTTATACTACTCTGATTTTAGTGATTTTTTACTCGATTGATATTAGAAGAAACTGAATTTTATATGTTCAAAAGGAACTTTTGGGAGTTTCGGTTTTCTTCTGCATGAAATTTTCATTTGAAGTTGAATCATGAAATCTATTTTTGGGAGTTTTTCAGTTTGCACACCGTTCAGTGTTTTGAGTATAACTTGATCTATATTGATTTGATTTTTGTGATTCTTGTGGCATTGAAAATTTGAGACATATGGATAGATATTTTAAGAATTAACTTTTTCGATTTGAAGATTTTTTTATGGAGAAAAATACAGGGGAGGTCAGGTCACGAAATTTAGAAATTTTTGAATGCAAATTTTATTACGTTTTATTGATATTTAAGAATTGAAAATTTAAAGATTTGAGATCCTTAATACATGATTTTGTGTTGAATTATATTAATAGTATCATACTGAATTTATAAGTATTTCTGTGTAATTGTTACCCTTAGTAAATGAGTAGAAAAATGGGTTTGGGTAGATTGGCGCCAATAAAGGAGGGTACAGTACTGTACAAACAAATGGAGCTTTATCTCCGTGCTTGGCCGATATTGTGATATTGATTATATTGTTATGGATATGGAAGCTTCGGCTTCGGGCTTGTCCGATAAATGTTAATATATTGATATTGTGAAGAATTGATATGGAAGCTTCGGCTTCGAGCTTGTCCGCCCCCGTACCCACTACCGTTATTCACTTTCTATTTTACTTTGGGCAAACATATGATTCTAAATTTGAAAATTTTTGATATAATTGTTATTATAGCTAATTGAGATTTATAATTTTGGTTTAACTTTATATTTATATCTTTATTTTATAAAGTAATATAGGTATTTTATTTGATAGCATTTTTGAGTTGAAATTAGTGTACACCACTAGGCAAATTGCTTAGCGTTTAGTTATTTTCTACACGCAGATTCAGAAGCTCTGTTGATAGTGTGGATCGAAGGGATATAATGAATCAGCTTGAAGGATTTAAAAAGGAAAATATTCAAGGTGGATAAAAAAAAATTCATGTAACATTTTGGATTATAAAATAATGGCTTGTATTAGTTAGTGTGAGGAGTGAGAATTATATTTTGATAATATTTGAATTTTTCGTATATGAATATTGAAAGTAAATTGATAAGTTACTGATTGTTACTGTTACCGTGACACTCTTGATCAGGGGGTGTTACAAGAAATATGGTACTAAAGAAGGTAAAATGATTTCAAATGATGTAAAATATTCTTTTACATTGTTATTTTAGGAGTATCAAAAAATGCACGAGGCTGAGAAAGCTGCAAATGGCAGCTTAAATGAGATGGAGCTAGAAGTTGAGGATTTGACAAAGGTGGAGAACATGGCTACTAAATCTAACCCGTACGAGCCTCCAACACTTTACTTTCATGAAATTCTCAAGAAACAAAGAGGAGATACGGGAAGGGCTAAGGATTCGAGTTGGATTTTTACTTGGAAGAGGCTAGATTGGGGCAAGTGATTTGACATTTTGAGTTGGTGGAAATTGAACTCAGTTAGATTTTCTATTATTAATCTTATGCTCGAGATATATTGGTTGTACCTGTGTCTACAATTACTTTAGAATCAACCTTTAGTACCGGTGGATGTGTTCTTGATCCTTATAGGAGTTCACTGTCTCCTAATGTAATAGAAAGTTTGATTTGTGCTTAAGATTGGATTCACGAAGGAGATCATCCCCTATATGAAGAAGAAAACAATGATGATGTGGAAAAAATTGAGGAAGGTACATTTTCTCACAAAATAATATATTCATTATGTGTATTGACTTTATAATCATATATATCACTGATTATTGAAATTTTATATGCAGAGTTTATATCATTAAGATTTGACAGTACAAGTACAAGTGAGTCTACTAAATGTAGTACTAATACATGATTTCATTCATGTTTGGGTTTTGTGTTATTTATTTTATTCATGTTCTACAATTTTACGTGCATTTTATAATGTATTGTTGTAACTTGGTGATATGATCTTATGTGTTGTAAAGAGAGTTGGACAAAAATATATTGTATTATTATTGTAACATTTTATGAGTTTTATTAATCATTGATTTAATTGATTTTTCAAATCAAATTTCAAGACTAAATATTTTGACAAACATGATGGGAGTTCTGTAGCTTCTGTTTTTTTTTGTAATTCCATATAATTTTTACTTTTGGAAAATCATGAATTCATAGTTGTTAATTACTTTTTAGTTGTTTTGAATTGTGATTGGCAATTAAAATATATTTTGGCTATTTTCGGCACTGATAGATTTTGGTGTTTTTTAATGTGTTTTCTCATCGAAAACAGGCCAAGGATTAAAATGCATTGCTTTGCTTTGATCTCCATCGTTTTTTGGCCAAAAAAATCGTTTAGGCCTTCAATTTTGCGTTTTTCCAATTTTCGGGACCTAATTGCAATTTTCTAAAAGTTGATGTGTTTGTCTTTTAATTCTGGGATTTTAACAGGAGTTTCTCTAGCTTATTTATAGTAGAAAAAACAATGTCAATTTCAGATTTTTTACCGTCAAATAATATTCAGAAGAAATTTTTTTATTTCTCTACTTTTTACAATTTCTAGAGAGTCTAATCTCTGTTGAAGATGTGATTTTTTCAAAATTTGACTATAAATTTATTGTTTCGAATTTTATTATAGTCCACTGCATTAATAATGGCCTTTCGGAAAGTAGGATTTTTACCATACATTTATGATTTCGGTTCAACCAAGACTGAACCGAACCGAAATTAATTTGATTCGGTTATCGATTCTTACATTTGGTCATTATTGGTTTTCGATTCGGTCCGGTTCGGTTTTTGGACTGAACCGAAATTTGGTCTCCCGTATTATCAGCAATGTTTTCGTAACCGTACCAGATATTAAACCAGTGAAGTTACTAGTACGCAGTACTACCGGTATGGTCAATGGTATAACCGGTAGTTTACCGGATAATTAATTTCATAAAAAATATTTTATATATAAAAATACATTAGCACCTATATATTTATATTACAAGTATAAGAAATTGTGTTATTTCATTTTATATCTTTAGAATTGTACTCTAAAATATATTTTAGTTTATTATTGTATCAATTTTCATAATTTAAACATGACATACACTTATTTTTTATACTGTTATTTTTAATCAACCTTACCAGAATCTCTAACGTTACCCAGTTTTACTGGTAAAATCGGTGAGGTACAGTACGGTATTAATAACATTGGTTGTCGGGGATGCTAAAATAGCGTAATCACATGGGTTGAAATAGAAAACATAAAACGTTAAGGGACCATTTACAACTTTATTACAAGTATACAGAGGCATATGAAGTAATTCGTAATTGCTCATTTCCAAATATTTTTTCTGTTACAAGTGTCTGCGAAGCAAAATCATCTTGTTACTTATGCATATCGGAATTTATAATCGGAAACCTCCTGCGAATGAATAAAGAAACGGAGCTCCTATCGCGCCTGGCCGCCAACCACCTTCATTTAGCTCAATTCGAGCCGCTCCGAGCTATACTCTTATCTCTCCGATCTAAAAACCCAGACCTAGCCCTTACAATTCTTCAAACTATAGTCGCTAACTCCGGCCGCTTTGAAAACATCCTCTGGTCATCTTCCTGCCCGTCTCCTTCTCTCCTTACTTTCTTATCAACCCTAGAACTTCTGCAGTACAGTAACTCCACCTCACAGACATGGAGCTTCGATCCAGATACCTTAAGATTGCGCGCCGAGTTCCTTCTGTTGGTTCAGATGCTGAGCGACTTGGTGACGGATAGCATGCGAAAGAATGTGGACTTGGATAGCTTCGAAAGGGAGAAAGAGAGTGATGAATTTAGTGAGAAAGAAAGAATTGACGGGAGAGAGGAACTACTGGGTAGAAGCGAGGATTTGAAGGATGGAAGTGGTGAGCTCGGAAATTGCTTGCGGGTTTTGGATAAAATTATGGAATTAGGGGTTAAGAGATTGAAGCCAGATATTCGATTGGATGCTGAAGCTGAAGATGCCACTATTGATGAACAAGGAAGCGAGAGGAGGACAGAGTTTTCTGTCTCTTCAATTGACGAAGGAGAAATCATGTTGTTAAGGAGAGTAGTAATGGATCACCCGGATGTTCTTGAAGCGCTGTGCTGTAATATACAGCAACAGTTAAAAGGGGATGAGGTTGATAATTCAGGTTTAGCTATATCTGTTAGAAGGGATGAGAAGGCAGGAAAAAGTGCTTTGGCTGAGGAGGAGGAGGTGAAGGTGCTGACTATGATTCAAAGAAGCGTTCAGTTAGTACATTTAGCTGCCATGAGAGGGTGCTTAGACACAGGGGAGGAAGATGGAGCACTTACCCACATTCGTTATCTTCATCTACGTCGTGGAGTTGAAGAAGCTGAATATCGGTATTTGTCAACTTGAAATTAAACTAACATTACAGTTAATTGTTCTGTCTTCTCCTGCTTTGCATTGCTTACCAGCATAGTATTTGATTTGTATTGATTCAATATTTTTTTAAGTTTAAAGCACAAGGGTTGGGTGCAGGAGAGAAGCGTCTTTATCCTTCAATTTGCATATTTACTAGATGATAGAGTAACAGAAATCAAATGCTTTTTTGCTAGTGATTTATGGTGGAACAAAAGATTAGAAGTAAAACAGTATTTATAAGTTTATAATAGTTGCCTCTGCAAATGTTAGATGTCTACATGTATACACACCTTATATGAATTGTACAGTGTGAAGGTGATCAATCTGGGGAGGATTTCTTTAGTCTCTCGCAAGGAGCTTTTTCATTTCCTGAATCATGTATTTACTTATTTAATTCTCATTTGGAATATATGTTTATAGTAGGCCCTGCTATTTTCAACTTACAATTAGGTGTACAAAATTGAAATGAACCTATTTGAAGTGTAAATCTATAACTATGCAATACTAAACTGAACTGAACGGAAAGTAAATATGGCCTGACACTCTGTTTTGACTTAGATCTTAACATGATGTAAGTTTACCCTTGCGATTTTTTTAGTCCTATCCCTTAACTTTCTTCATATCATGGTTTCATCTATTCAGATAGAAGGCATGCCAACAATTGTATACTTTTTTACTATGTGGAAAATTTTGGTTATTTCTTTAATTATCCTGCATATTTATTTGCATTGTCTTTTGGTGTTTCTAATAGCACGGTTTTGCAAGATCTCCTTGAGAGGGTTCTGGCAAGAAGGAATGGATATGGAGATTCCTGGCATGCCATGCAGGAAAAATTAATGTTTGCGTATGGAGAGGCTCTTTCAGCTAATTGCATACGACTTGTTGAAATAATTCAGGTAATCTAATTGCCAACAAATATCTTCTCATGCTGGAGTTCTTAGTCCATAGTCATTTGTTTTCTGCTGTTTCATTGTGACATTATAGTCCTTATTTGTTTGACGCGTTAATTAATCTTGCAAAGCTTTTTTAAAAATAGGCAATTGGTAATTAAAAACTACAATTTTCTAGATTATTGAAAGGATAAAACTTTCCTAGCATTAGTGTAATTCCATAAATTGTAAATTTTATAGAAGTAGTTATTTTCATTTTAAGGTTCATAAAGTGTTGAAAATAAATACTTAGGCGCTTAGGATGCAATCACTCACCCCAAATATGACCTGGAAAAGATCCAACCCGCTTTTATTTTTTTTCCTTAACCTTACTTGATCACTTGTTATAGAAATGGTGAAGAAAAAACTATTAAGTTGCTTTTATACATCATCCTTGAAAACCATATGTTCTAAGATTGCATAAAGTTTCTAATATAATTTATATTTGGGTATGCTGATTGGATAAGGTGGTTTCCGCAGGCGATCCAGGATGACTTGCTTCGTAAAGAAATTGAGACACTGCGAGCACTTGATGACAACCAAATTCCACCTCCTTTGCAGAGATTTCAAAGATATCTGACAGAAATGCAAGCGGATGTAGATTTTAATGACTCATCTTTGTCCTTGCATACTGCTATCAGTTTTTGCATGAGAGACATGTACCATTATGCTCGTGTTTCTGGACTACATGTCCTTGAATGTATTATGGATGTGGCACTCTCGGCTATCAAGAAGGAGCACCTTGAAGAGGCTAGCAATGTATGCCCAACGTTCTTAATTAGCAGCTAAATGAGAAAATAATAAGTTTGAAACTAGAATTAGTTGTAGGTTCCTTATTTGTTTTCTTGTGCCAGGTACTCATTTTATTTCCACGACTTAGGCCCCTGGTAGCTGTGATGGGTTGGGATCTATTGTCTGGTAAGACTACAAGTAGAAGGAAATTAATGCGACTTCTCTGGATTAATAGCAAGTCTCAAGTAGTTCGTCTGGAAGAATCTTCATTGTACAACAATAAACTGGACGAGGTATTATTTGTTGTCATCTTGATTTTTAAGGATTTTTTCTTCTTTCACTTTTTTCATTGTATTTTAACTTTTTTTGGCCAGATTTCTTGTGTGGAGTATCTCTGTGACTTATTGTGTTATCAACTTGATCTTGCCTCTTTTGTTGCTTGTGTCAATTCTGGTCAATCATGGGATTCGAGGTCTTCATTATTGTTGTCTAGCAACCAAGAAATGTTATCCAGAAATGGATATCCTCAATCTGATACTTTTGTTGAAAACTTTGTGCTCGAAAGGCTCTCTGTTCAAAGTCCTCTTCAGGTAAGGGTTTAATTTTTAAATCTAAGGCTAAAGTTTTGTCCCAATCTGAACTGTAGATTCACTTGTTTGACCAAACATACTGTGCAGCTATGTAAATCCATTTTAATAAAACATAATTGCCTTTTAATTATTCTGACGTGCAAATAATTTTTTTCATGATACATTCTCTTCTTATTCTATTTTTTTTTGCTTGTAAATTAATGGAAATTCCATTTTTCTTTTTAAGTTGCTCTGCTAATAACCATTATGAAGATCAAGAGAAGTCAGTTATCAATGGCATGTAACTTGATTTAACATGTTTAGTATCTTTTGTATTTATAATTGATTTCCTTAGATGTTTAACTGGAATTGGATAATTGTTTTTGCAGGTTCTTTTTGATGTTGTTCCAGTCATTAAATTTCAAGATGCTATTGAATTAATTAGCATGCAGCCAATTGCATCTACTGCAGCTGCTTGGAAAAGGTGCGCACACAGATTTCATTCATTTTTAATACAATATCTATTCTTGAGTTGAGCTCTTTAATTATTTATGAGCACATGCAAAGTATGGATATCAGTATATTCCTAAGAAGTAAAAAAAGAGAATGACAATGTTTCTTCAATTTATAGGTATCTTAGTTGAGAGGCTGGTATATAGTTTCAGGGTTCAGTTCTTTTAGATTTTATTTATTTTATAGAGTAATTCCTAGACCATACTAGAATACTGCAAGAATCTAATTTGCAGTTTATATTTTTTTAGACGCTAAAAGTTGATTTAGACTTCTTATGCAAATATTAAGTGTAATGAAGAGATTTCTCACCGTTGTTTTGATTTTTTTTTTCAAAGAGGGGGACTAATGAAAACTAGAAGAAGGATTATTGTTTTATTATTCTGATGAATTTTGTTTACTGTGGGACTGGCAATGTAGTAATATCTCTTGCAATTCACATTTTTATGCGAAGTAAAGCTACCAAATGGGGATAGGAAACGCTGATTGTTACCTTTAGCCTTAAAACACATTCAGTCTGTGCTACATTGCTTAATTTTTTTCAATTTCTTGCTGTATATTTTTTATCTAGCCTGGTCTTTGTTTTCCTTGAATACTGTGCTTCTGCGTTAGAATTAAGAACCAAGGGATGAACAAAAATCTAGAGCTATGGTTCAAAATTATCTTGACTAGCCCTGTCTTTGTTTCCTTGAATACTGTGCTTCTGCGTTGGAAGTAAGAACCAAGGGGTGTTTTGTTGTGGGGCTTCAGGAAATGGTAAGGGAATGAAAAACCCCAATTTCCTTTGTTATTGTTTGATTCTACAATTTAATTAAATCCATTACCTGTCTTTCCTATTTCCATTGCCCCAACCCCTAAGGTATTTCTGTTCCATTTCCTGTCTCCAACACCTTCGTCAATCAGACTTCAACTCTTGTCATCAGGCTTGCTGCCATTGATGCTTTTCCATTGCCATCCAGCTCATTGCCATTGATGCTTCGCCATCGCCATCGATCTTGTTCAGTTTAACTCCTGTTTCTGCAACTTCTTCACTTCCATCTGTCTAAGAACTGATTTTTGTATGAGAACTGGATTTGATGTTGAATGATTGATCGATTGTTAGTTATTAGTTGGTGTGAACTGGATTTTTGAACCAAAGAGTAGAGATATTGTTAACAAACTAAATTTAAATCTAAACTAATTGTGATTAGTCTCACTGGTGCTGTTTCTAAATTTTTTATGCCCTCACTGCCATTGCTAAATTAATTGTGAATGAATCAATTGATGCCGTCACCTCCATTGTTATTTCCATTCTTGAATTAAGCAACAACAAAAGGGTCCAAGGGAGTGCAGATTCGTTTTCTGGACATAGGGGAAGGGCTATTACTTTCCCTTTGTTTCCATTTCTTAATTCCATTCTGCCAGCCTCATGTGAATTTAATGCTTCTTGACCCAAGTGCCTGAACATACTGTAGGTGCTGTACAATTACTTTATTGTACAACTTCATTTGCATAACGAACTTCACCTTTTTATTGCATTAATTCATTTGTTATAGGGTGCAAGACATCGAGCTTATGCACATGCGCTATGCCTTGGAATCTATTGTTCTTGCACTAGGAGACATGGGAGGATCTCTAACTGAGGAAATAGAGAGTCATCACCAAGCAGCTTTGTGCCATTTGAAAGACCTGAGAAATCATTTCGAGGCTATTAAAAATATTTCACGCAAGGTCACTCCTTTGATCCTTCTCGTTTTGTGTATGTACTAAATACCAAAATGTTTTTCAGATGATTATGGAGATCTCTACTTTCATTTGATCTTTGACCTACCATCATTTTGTGCTTGAAATTTGACCACAGTTAGAGTCAGTAATTGGTGGTATATTAAGGTATAACTAACATATATATGTTTGGAATGGCATGGTTTTTATTAGTATTTTCATGGTATGAAAATATTGGCTATTTGAAGTTAATTGTTTTTCTTGTCATATAATGTTTATTTATCTATATAATACTAATTGTTCCAGCAATGCAGATATGGATGGTGAATATTATAATTTCCCTGTTACACATGGATGATAGTGCTTTCAAAACAGTGTACACCTCACTTGGAAGTCATGCTAAATCATCCTCTACATGTCCTTGGGAGCACACTGATACTGCTGCATGCGAAGGGGGAAATGAACTAGTTATTTCTTTCACAGGATTGTTACTTGATATCTTGCGTCGCAATCTACCATCAGGTGTTGTGGAGGAGGATGCTTTTAATGATAGTATGGATACTGGTGGAAAACAGGCCTTAGAGTGGAGAATATCTATAGCTAAACATTTCATTGAAGATTGGCAATGGCGGTTGTCTGTTTTGCAGCACCTTCTACCATTATCAGAGCGCCAGTGGAGATGGAAAGAAGCCTTGACTGTTCTACGTGTGGCTCCATCCAAACTTCTTAACCTGTAAACTTGCATATTCTTTTCTGAAAATTCATTGAAGTCATGCACTGATGAGTCGGTTCTCAATTTTATTCACATATAAGATGTCTTTAACTCGTCATGCAATATTACTCTGTCAGAGTTAATAAAGTATGATCGCTGATCTTTGCCTGATAATTTTCCTGCATTTAAGGATCTATCACACAAATGCTATGTTCAGCCATCTATATGCATGTTACCATATAATTTGTGATGGAGGGCTTACATATTTTATATTGGTGACGTCATACCCTGTTATTGTGCAGTTGCATGCAAAGGGCCAAGTATGACATTGGGGAAGAGGCTGTTCATCGTTTCTCATTGTCTGCTGAAGATAGAGCTACCCTTGAATTGGCTGAATGGGTTGATGGTGCTTTTAGAAGAGTATCTGCATCCAAAATGGTTAATATCTAGCTTTCTCTTGTGCTTTTGCGCACAATCTTTGACTATCGTTTCTCTTGTTTGAACCTACAATTTATTTTAGCTAGAAATTATCCAACTCCTAATCATACCTATGGTCATGCAAGTATTAACCTTCTTGCTGGGGTTGAGTAAATTATCATTTGTAGATGGACAAATGTGATATTTTGAAATACTTAACCTTTATAATAATCTTGTTTGATCATTGATGTGACTTACATTACTATTTTCTTCACTTTGTCTAGGGTTAAATTTTTTTAAAGGAGGTCCGGCTTTGCATTAAATGAGAGATTGATGTTTCTACTTTCTCTTTACCATTTCTTATTAGGTCATTGACGAAACACCTCATGTCATTTTTATTTGTTGGTACTTGCTTGTGCCCTTGTGTTGACATGCGTATGTTGTTACATTGAACTTGTTCAAACCATCTAGTCAACCCTCCAAATGGATGCTGTTTGTGCATTGCAAACATGTCTTTTTTATAACTTGTGAAAAAAAAATCAATGATATGACTTCTTCACAAGTTCAAGCAATGATGTATAGGCTACAAGAAAAGATTTAGAATCGGTTCACCTTGCTTTGATGATACATGGACCTTGTTCTCTTTGGCTCTTTGAGCTGAGTCGTCAATTGGTCATTAAAAGGAACAAAAACAGGAATCAAAATTGACTGTTAGGATTTCTATCAGGTATGACTTTAAAGAAGAATCACACAATAATATTCAGATTTTGGGGCGGTGCACTTTAGGGTCACCTGAACTTCCTTTGTCATGGCACCTGCAGTATCATAGCATTGTTTATGGTGTTCAGTCGTATCTTATAATCCTGAAAGTAATAATTGCCGAATTTAGTTGATTGAATTAATTGTTTGTAAAGTGTATATATTCGGAACATATTGATTGTTACCAGTATCAGTAATGGTTATCTAAAAAGAATCATGCAGGCCTTTCTTATAAATGCTTGATATCCAGAGTCTTGCTAGGTTAGGACTCTGAATTGAGAGTTACCCTAATATAGGGCTTTTCAGTAAGACCCACTTTTAACATATGTTCAAAACAGCAGCTCCTCCTAAAAGTCTTAAATTCTGTGTTGACTGTTTTATTGAAGCAGTTCATTTGTAAGACACTTGTATACATTAAGGAGTCTTTTATAATGTGCCAAGTTTAGCATTATATGAAACCTCGGCCATTATTTTAGAAATGCATGGCAGTTTGAGCTTCAGCTACTATCAAGGCTTTACGATTTACTAGCTTACGTTGAATTTCATGCTGGTTTGTCGTTGATCTTAATGTAATGTTCAAAGCAAGTTACATTGCCAATCCTAACATCAATGGTGGTGAGCCTGTTCGGATTTCAGCTTGAGTCTATCATGCTTAGGTGGTGACTTTAACTTAAACCTAAATCCATGTATTTTGCCGCACATGTCCTCACAGTTAGGGTAGAATTTATGGTTATCCCCTGGTTGCCGTGTCTGTGACAAGGACATGGTGTTTTCCTCGAGTATTTTGTACAATGGTGGGTACTGCTGGATTTGTTTGAGGCTTGCCATAATCATTGTATGCCATTGACATCAATGAGGGCTACCCGTTGTTTTTGAAGTTATTAGAACGAACCATTGCCTCTTTTCTGGTAGACAATTCTTTATTGTTATAATATAATGGAAATAGTACTAAAACTAAGTTTTATCAGGAAACCTATATTGTAAATTTCTTGCTGATGGTAGCTGTCTTGTTTCTATTACAGGTAGAAGATGCTGTGTCTCGTGCCACTGATGAGACTGGATCAGGGCAAGACCTAGATTTTGCTTCTCTTCGTTCCCAGCTAGGTCCTTTGGCTGCAGTAAGCTCCTACAGTGTCAAATTCTATTATTCCTTGCTAAACTAAGAGAAAGCGATTTACAGGCTGACATATCTCTCTTTGTTGCCAGATTCTTCTGTGTATAGATGTTGCTGCAGCATGTGCCAGGTCGGCAAATATGTCAGAACAACTTTTGGATCAGGCAACTCTTTATCTTTTGGGAACTCAGTTTTTGTTTCTGTTTAGTTTTATGACCTGTGCATTAAAAAATTGTCTTTGTATATGTTTGACTTACAAGATATTTTCTGCGACTTAAAAATCATGATTCCCATTTCCATCTTTCCTAGTTAAAGAAATTTAAGTTCTTGTTTGTATTTCAAATGTGGTGTCTTGAGTCAGATCTTTCTTTCTATTGATGCTCTTTGTGGAGAATCCGTGGGCATCGAGAATGTTGGGCTCGATAGATCAAGTTGAACATACAAGTGGGTTGAGCCCATCTAAAACAAAATCAATTAGCTTAGGTTAAGGCCCAATCTACACCACTTATTATATATGTTTATTTCCGATGTGAGATAACCTCAACTCTCCAACATCTATACAAGCTGTTTGTCTTAATACTATGAATTTGTTGAAAGCGGAATGAACTCTCATGTCTTGTTTTGCTGGAGATGCTTCTTTGTTAAGAGATGAAATCTTTTTTTTTATTGAACCATTGAGATTATGATTTCAAACTGATTTTTTGTTTGCAACATAGCAACCATGTCTTAATTCTTCTGCACCAACTGGAGTAGGGTTTTATCAGTTTCTCTTGCTTTTTGTAGCTTTCTTTGAAAAAAAAAACTCATTAGCATTTACTTGTGTAACATGCAGGCTCAAGTCATGTTATCTGAGATTTATCCAGGTGGCTCTCCAAAAACGGGCTTCACTTACTGGGATCAAATCCATGAAGTGGGTATCATTTCTGTGTCACGGCGTGTCCTCAAACGCCTGCATGAGTTGTTGGAACAAGTAAGTTGTACATTAATAATTGTCGGCAAATTATATATTAATTTTGTTATTGTTATAACGAAGGCCCTATTTATTTGAAATATTCTTAGAATATTTTCATCTGCTGCTTAATTTCTTTTGCGAGATATGTCAAGTCCTCTATTAATTGACATTATAGAAAATTAAAATTTGTACGGGTTAGTTAATTTTTGTTGGTCACAAAGGGGGAAATAGAATATTGAAAGGAAAGAACAAAGAAGTCATAGATCAGTCATATGGGCTGATTTCTACAGTCTGAAAACAGTTTGCCAGTGAGCTGGATTTATTTCTTGAGATATCAGTCTCAGAACTGAAACAAAAATCAGAACGGAACTAGGTTTTGTCTCCTCTAAAAGTTTCGTCTTATGTATGAAAGATAGCAGGATCAAAAGATCAAGCTAATCTGGAAATAATGCTGATATAGAAACTATTATGGTGGTATGAACAATGACATTTGCAATCCAATCATCATTGTACTTATGTATGCGTGCATGCTGTGTACACATTTGGTTTTTCACCAACATCCGTTCTGCAAGGGCATTTACAACATTGACCCTCTTGAAGGAAGCTTTTTAGATAGCATCTTAATAAACACGACAAAACCTTTATTTGGCTTCTAGTTGATGATACCGCCTCAATGCTACTGATACATGAGCCATATGGTTTTACTTGGAAGGATGAGGATGAAGGGGTTATCTTGGAAACCACCTTTAAGTGCTAGTTTTTTTTTACGGCTTAATGCATCATTTACCCCCTAAACTTGTCCCAAAAAGCCTAAGGCCCCCTGAACTTTCAAAAGTTCCAAACAACCCCCTGAATTTGCAAAAAGGGCACCAGTTTGCCCCTTCAATGTCACGTGTCAACTTTTGGTTAGAGAGAGGAAAATCTGTAAAAGTGCATTTTTGAAAAGTCAAGCCAACAAAAAATTGACACGTGGAAATGAGGGGAGGGAAACCGGTGCATTTTAAACACGATCAGGGGTATCTAGAACATTTGAAAGTTAAGGGTGATATAAGTCTTTTTGAACAAGTTCAGGAGGTAAATGATGCATTAAGCCTTTTTTTACCTATTCAATGCTAGAATTTTGAACTTCAACTTGATGTAAATGAGGCAAATGATAAAAGTGGCCATTTGTTTATTTCCTTGTGGAATTTCTTGCGGATATTCTTCTGCCTTATTTCTATTGTCTTCCTTTTTATGGTTGCTTTAGTGTTAATGAGCAGAATTAGTATCCTTCTTGAAACGGTCTATTGTATTCTTGCAGGATGAGAATCCAGGCCTCCAAGCGATTTTGTCTGGAGAGACTGTAATCTCAACATCAGCGGAGTTTACTCGACAAGGGCAAAAAGAACGCGCTCTTGCTATGCTGCATCAGATGATTGAAGATGCTCACAAGGGAAAAAGACAATTTTTGAGTGGTAACATCCTGATTTTATTTCTGAACCAAAATTTCTTCTTCTGCAGCTGCCTTTCCTTTTTCTAGTTGTCATTGATCTTCATCATCATTATTGCTATATTGGGGAAGACTCTCCTGTAGTTCTAATGTTACTTATCCCTCATAATCATAGGTAAGATTCATAATCTTGCAAGAGCTATTGCTGATGAAGAAACAGAGCTCCATCCAATTAATGTTGACCACCCAAATATGGAACGCAAATTTTTGCTTGATCTGGAGAGGGTTGGGGTTCTTGGCCTTGGGCTCAAAGTTGTCAAACAACTTCCTGCAAGCTCAGCAGTTGAAGAAAGTAGCACACAGCTTGTTATGAAAGATACTGGGAAGAGATTGTTTGGTCCAATAACTGTGAAGCCTACTACATATCTGTCACAATTTATTCTTCATATTGCTGCAATCGGTGACATAGTTGATGGGACTGACACAACTCACGATTTCAACTTTTTCTCTCTTGTTTATGAATGGCCTAAAGATGTAAGCTTCTCTATTATTTTTTTATTAAAAGTGATCTCATTGTATTTATGTTTAATTAGAAGGTTTTGCTAATTGTAAGTTCTTGGCTCAGTGAAGCTTTGCAGCCCCTGGGGAGCATTAGATAGAATGCTCAAGTAATAATGTACTTTGTAGAAACTAGAAAGCATGTTCAGTATTTGGTTATGTCATTCAGTAATTCTTCATTGTTTTTAATTTTTATATTTCTTTGCTTTAATATTATAATCAAGTTCAAATCAAACTTGTTTTTCCCCATAGCTTGGGGGTTGAAAGTACCGATTTCCCCAACCATCGAGTGTAGTTTCAGTACAGCCATTTAACTTTAATCATATGAAAATAGCCTTTGAACATTTATTAGATTTCACAGAAGTCAACTTTGGCTAATACTTCTCTAGTCTTTGGACTGGAATCAAATGTAAAAACCAATTGCTGAGAGTTTTGAAGTTTTAATTTAAACCATATTCTTATGTATCAAGTATCAATTTTTATTTTAATGCTAGATCAGCAATCTGGAAAAAGGACCTAGCTGGAGTTGACCTTATATGATTAAATTAAAGTTTGAGGGTTTCTTTTGGCACGAATCAATATTGTATGATGTTGAAGAAACTGCCCTTTGGGATGACCATTACTTTTAACCCCATAGCACAGAGAAATTCATTTCTGTACTTGCAACCTATGATGCAAAATATCATGATCTTTTAAGGGCTTAATAATGATCATGAAATTAATCTTTGTTTTTTAAGAGCAATGGAAACATTGTAGCTGGTTAATCATGCGTACTATGAACCTTAGGTGCTGGGTTCAAACCACAGCAACATTTAGCTGACCCCACCTAGCGTGAGATAAAGGCTTAGTTGATTGATTGGTTATTTAATATTAGCTTGACCATCCTGATGCCCTAATATACTCAATCATTAGAGATGTTTCAATACTTAATCACTGGTTTTGCAGCTTCTAACTCGTCTGGTATTTGAACGAGGAAGCACAGACGCAGCTGGGAAGGTGGCTGACATTATGTCTGCTGATTTTGTACATGAGGTCATTTCAGCATGTGTACCTCCTGTTTATCCACCAAGGTCTGGTCATGGATGGGCATGCATTCCAGTCAAGTCTGCTTTCCCTAAGGATAGCTCAGAGAATAAAGTGCTCTCACCCTCCTCTACGCAAGACAAGCCTAATAGCTATAATGGTTCCTCAACATCCATGGGAGTTCCTCTGTACCCTCTCCAGTTAGATATTGTAAAACATTTGGTTAAATTATCCCCAGTGAGAGCTGTGCTTGCATGTGTTTTCGGCAGTGGCATCTTAAATATTGGCAGTGACTCTTCTATACCTGCTTCCTTAGATGATGGATTGTCACGAGCACCTGACACTGAGAGACTGTTTTATGAGTTTGCTCTTGATCAATCCGAAAGGTATTGCGTGCTTTGGATGTCTGAGTTGCTTCTGAAACTCTTTTAACTATACTTCTGGGCTCTTTTTTTTATTGTTCATTTGTTTTACATTCAAATACAGGTTCCCAACGTTGAACCGATGGATACAAATGCAGACTAACCGCCATCGAGTTTCAGAAGTTGCTGTCACACCTAAGCAAAAGGGCAGTGTTTCTGAAGTTAATGCTGATACTAGAGCCGCTACCAAGAGACTTCGTGAGCATGAAAGTGATACTGAATCAGAAGTTGATGATGCTATTGGTAGCAGTAATGTTTCAGCAGCGCTGCGGGACCTAAGCAGTCAAGGTGGTTCAGCTCTTGATTCACAACAAAATTTCTCACAATCTGATAATCTTGAACTTGAAAATACTATGTATCTTTCCTTGGATTGGGAGAACGAAGAACCTTATCAGAAAGCTGTGGAGAGGTGTCACTTTCTTTCTTATTCGTATATGTATCCTTTTTATGTTTTTGTTATCGTGGTTAAATTGAGTTTGCAGTTAGTTGTAGCTTTTACTTAGGAATCATTGTTTGCTAAGTGTTTCTTGTGAGGATTTTCATTTCGGAAACAGGAGTATTTTCTTAGGAAACAATATAAAATGCATCATTGAGAGGAGCAAAGGGGCAGCCCTAGTTTTTTTATCTCTGTGGAGGGAATCTTTTAGTTTCTACTTTTTATAAGTCTTAAATGCAATTGCTCTGTGTTTCTGACTTAAGCTTTTTGGGAAACAAGCACTACGAGTTTCAAGTTATGGTCCTTGCTGAGTGGTCTCTTGAGGGAAAATGTGTGATAACATCTGTATAAAAATTTTTTTGATGTCAAATGTTTTTTACACATGAACTCACTTTTATGAGCTTGGAAGCCCAATTATTTTGTCAGCAGCACATGTTAAATGAGTAATAAAAAGCTCTGACTCGATTTAGTTATAAATTATATGGCATGCCTTTTTCTGCAAATTGCCTATGACAAGTGACAAGTGTTCTTCATTCATTGTTTTTACATGCATGGCACCTCTTAAAGGAAATATTTTTTGTAGATTGATTGGTGAAGGAAAGCTAATGGATGCTCTTGCAATCTCGGATCGTTTTCTGCGTGAAGGGGCCTCAGACCAGCTACTCCAATTACTGGTTGAACGTGGAGAAGAAAACCATCCAAGATCTGGACAACCTCAAAGTTACAGTGGTCAAAGCATTTGGAGCAATAGCTGGCAGTATTGCTTGCGTTTGAAGAATAAACATTTGGCTGCGAGGCTTGCCCTCAAGTACGTAATCTCTCCTTATTATTACAAATGAGTTTCATTATTATTAATGTAATTAAGTTTCACTTTATTTATCTGTCAATCTCATCTGCATATATTATGTTCACAAATTTTTGTTGGGTGGGGACGGGGGTGGTAAGTACTACTGATCGAATATATGTTGGTAACTTTAAGGGTGTATTGGATGGAATGATTGATGCTCAACTTCCATTTTAAGAATTTGAGCATTGTGCATTCAGGAATAGAAATCTGATTATTTTTATTGAATTAGGTGGAGATAATAAAAATTTTCAGTCGTTGTTTACTACTGTTTTCTTTGGGCTTGCAGTTTGAGAATTCTTTATCATTATTTAGAACGTCTGTTGTCATAAAAATGTAGTCTCGTTATGGTATAAAGAGTCTTGACCACTCACCTATGCTCCTGAAAGGATCTGATCAAGGTTAACACTGGGGTTGTATGTGAAGATCAATGCCTCTAACAAAGTAACACCCGATGGAGGCCACACAAATCAACATTTTAGATTATTGGCAATAATGTTTTTCTGCTTAGCCTTTATGGCGGAAGTAGTGAAATAACTTCTATATTGAGTGACAGTAATTTTGAAATAAAAAGTCACGGTGTTTATTTTAATTATTTGTTTGAGGCTCATCTTGAATAATATGGTCTTTGAGTGTCAACTTTCCTGAGTTTTGGATACCCTGATCAGAAAAGTTTGTTGTACAATGTAGAGAATCCGTGGGGTGGGAGAGTGTCGGGCTTTATAGCTTGAGTGACCATACAAGTGGGGTTGAGCCCATCTAACACAAAACCAATTGGCTTGTGTTAAGGCCCAATCTACTCCACTTATCTGCTACTCACAATTCATGTTTATTATCGATCCCAACATCTCCAATCTACTCCACTTTGTGGTTGCACCTTTCCTTTTGCAATTTGGGTTGTCTCATTGTAGACTATACAGATTTTTTTATCGCACACACGACGAAGCTCTGGATTCCTCTTCCCGTCCTGTGTGACGGTTCATATGCCGGTTAGCTTTCAGGTTGTGCCGGATTTGGATCTGAACATCTTAATTTCCTTTCTTGAGAAATGGCAAGAGTGTGTTTTTGGTCAAATTGCTTCCAGTATCGAGTTATTTCATTTCAAGAAGTGCTTGATTGGCGGTTTCTTGTCCTTGGAGACTTTCTTTTGGTTTCCTTTGTTAATTGCACTTATTTGGTCAGTTTCCTTTAAATGAACAGAGCAGGAGGCGTGATGCAAAATATTTTTGAAATAGGTGTTGGATCTTTAGTGCACTTGTACAATGCATTGCTGATACAACATCTCCAACAGAAATAACTAAGGTCTAGTGTATAATCATTGGATCTTTACGGAGATTTTTAGGTATGCTACAGCCTTTTTACAGAAGCAAGTTACGGTGGATGAATCTGTTTTGCTCATAATTTTCCCTTTTTTAATGTAGCTGGTCTCTTAAAACTTGTTTTATCATGAAGTATCCCGTGAACCATTCAGGATTTGTAAATTCTGAGAGGATCTTTAAGTCTAGATCAATTACAGGGATGGCTGCAGCTTTGAGTCTAGTATTATGCTCTCTTCATTTTCACTATATCCAATTGTAAGATTGATTTGCGTGCATCAGTAACGGCTTTTTTCTCACTTTTCCATCAGACAACACAACGCCTTATTGAGCATCTCATATTGTGCATCTGTAGCCCATTTTCCATCTCTATGTGCAGAAGACCTTCACTAGAAATCGGCCCTTGCGAGTTTACCAGTCTGGACATTTGAAAATTATCCACAATTGAATTCCTGAAATCTCGCCCATTTTCTCAAGGTAATGCATTTCTGAGGTATGAGCATTTTCGGTTACATCTTTACCATCTTCATAAAGCCGTTCCCCTGTCTCATGTAGTATTTTGGAAAATTTTTTCCTCTGATCATTGGAAGAGCTCTGATAAGTATTGTATAGCTCACTCATTATGCATCTAGTTCCACAATCGTATCCTGTTCAGCCAACTGAAGTTCTTTGTCTGTTCTTTTATCATTAGCTAGAACTGCACATCATTCTCATAAGCTTTTACAAGTTTTTTTGAAGAACCGAAAGAATAGAATCATTTTGTTGGGACTTACTTGAGAATAAGTTGATCGTCCCCCTTGAATTGAGCACCAATCACCACCAAACAAATTCCTAATGGAAGAAAGCTGTGGAGAAATATTAAAGTGGATAAAGAGAATTGTTTTTTTTTTTGGCCTGGTAAACAGGAGAAAACTAGACATTTTCCTATTCTTAAAGCAACATTTTACAGCAGCCATATTCTCCTATACTCTTACCATTATTCTTTATTCATTGTCTATCACCAAGCAAATTGAAACATATTTAGTGACTCCATTATCTTGGGTTTTTATTAAAGTGTGATTTGTGATCTGTTAGAAACATATTTACCTTGTCTCCATAAAGTGCGATTTATGCTCTGTTGGAAACATATTTACCTTGTCTCCAGTAGCTTTGTTTCATTTTGAAGTGTCTCGCAACTTCAACTGTAAATTGGAAATAGGCTTTCCATAACATAACACTCTGACTTGTTTGGTTCATGAGAGGTATTATTATTTATTAATAAGAAAATTTAATTTATTACAAACCGTTATGAAGCACAACTTAACACAAAATTATTGAAATCAAAGAGTACAAAAAGGGAAAGAAAAATTAAAAGCCTGAAATGTAAAATGTAGATGTCATTTTCTACAAAGCAGCTTAACCAATGACAATAACTGCTACCTAACCCCAATGGCAGCACACCTTTCCAACGTTGATTTTATTGCGGATTGTTTCAATCAGGAGTTTTCTTTGCAGCCTAGGAAACCTACCATCACAGGAAAACAGCCGCCTTTGGCTTCTATTTCAGACCGGAACTTGGAGGTTGACAGGCCTTCTTATGCGCAGGCGGCAACAGGGAACAAATCAACTGATTCCCATGTCTTTTCTCAAGCTAAAATCTCAGAGAAGGGAGGGTTCAAGTCAGTTAAAATATCCCAGGCAGTATATGAAAATCGAGTTCGGATGTGTGATTTCTCTTTGATTGGTCGTTTAATTCTTGCTAAAGGAAGTCAGCCACGCAAG
>CATIWQ010095222.1:0-22808 GCA_949673415.1 Euphorbia schlechtendalii | reverse complement strand
TATTTTCTTAATTATGACATATCCATAAATTCGCATTGCAATAGAAGGGATTAGCCTATAAGTTTAAGGTACCCTATTACTGTAATGCTTTCTCTTGTACTAATCTGCCTCCTTGAGAAAAGATAGTACTTGAGTGGGTGGAGCACTCATTGCCATATCGCATGTACCTCCCTCATTAGAACCCATTTGGGGAGAGGCTTGGAGCGTATTTTAGTGAAACTAGAACATTCTACATCAATAACCCATTTACAAACCTCATGTAAATAAGCCGTAGGCATTTTCCCTAGGGTGTTACCCAACAAACGACTATGCATTATTTTTTTCTTATAGGTGCGCTCCTTAGTATCTTCATGGTACTAAGATGAACCAAACTTAGGATAGAGACTAGCCAAAAACCCTACGCGCGGGAGTTGTATGGTTGGAAGTTTGGATGTGGCACGCTATGTGCTACTTACGTATTATTGTACAAATGTCATGCTAACCACGAATCTTAGTGTAGACACTTGAACGCACACACTTATAATGCTAAAATGATATAACATAGCATCTTCTCATCATCATGATGTCAAATCAGTGTCACACACACTTAGATTAGATGACACTTGAGATTGTGTTACCCTGGGACAACATGAACCAATTAGAATGATGAAACATCATTTACCCCTTTCCTAACAAGATCACCACTTGACATCCAGCTCTTAGCCCGTACAGGGTGAACATACCTTTCTTTTACTGCGCGATGTTCACTTGACATCCGACACTTAGCCCACAAGGGGTAATAATATATCCTACACATCATCTTTGAGATGTCCACTCGATATCCAACTCATAGCCCAAATAAGGCAATCACACATACGAAATAACCCAAATAGGGAAAATACCTACCCAAATCATTTTTCCTACATCTCGTAGTGTCACTGTTGATATCCAAAACTAAGCCCACATGGGGAAAACTTATTTCAAAAATCTTACCTTACCAAATCTTCAAGGGTATATTCTTTATACCCGAACCATCCGCCCTCATGAGTCAAAGATTCATGTGTCACCACATACCCTCAAAAAGCGAATACCTCACAGGCATCTAAAACTCCACCCTAATTGGGAAAAAATGACCAAATCATTCATTAGATAGCTACATACGATAGTTGTTTTTGTTTCATTAGGGTATGCCGCACTGCTTACACGAAATAATTTTGACCTCCTCATTCTATGAAACCTATAACCACACGGGTAACTTGGTCACCTCACATACATCATTCAGGTTATGATATCACATAGGCATCATATAGACCTCAAATCCAACCTTAGATAATGGATTTTCATCTTTACCTAACGACTAACCTGTTTGTTTCAAATGGATTAACATACATATTATTTTACATCATGGCATGCTAACCCCTTGTGAAATGCAGCCATAACATTAAAAATCTCACGCATTTCCTGCATCATGAATCATATCATGAATCTTACATGCACAGTCTGATCTTCTGCTTGTATATCATAGCTTGGAACCCAAGGCCTTCTCATCACCTGGTCCGTATTCCTCCAATCGTGGCCAATCTGGAGGGGGTTCCATATACTGACTCAAGTGAAGACTTGGGTTCCAATTAAGATTCAGTTCAACATATGCCTCTCAACCTCGATAGTATAAGCAATCCACAAGAAGAAGGTTCGGGAGAGGATCACCCCTTCCTTACGGGACAAAACTCGTAGCAGACACATCAATCATCTTTGAGCACTGAGATTGCAACTTCCCTAACAGCCTTTACAAATAGCGAACAACTAGCATTGCTCATTCGCCAACACATCGGGAGGGTTCATGATGTGGTGTCCAACCCGGAGGCCACCCTTAATAACGGCGGTCCAATCCATCAACCCAGAACAGGGGGACCTTCCATCTCTCATATGGTGCACCCAACTCCTACCGCCTTGTACCAGTTTGAGGTAGGACAAAGTCAAAACTAGCCTTAAATTGGTTTTCCGGGATTTAACTTTGCCAATCCTTTCCAACTGCAATCTGGTAACCAATTCTTCCAGGGGCAGCCTGGCCAACCGGTATTTGCACTAGGACCTTTCTACATAGAAATGACCTAATAGCCTATTCCTAGTTGGAGTACATCAATAGCCTCACAATTCTTGGCACCACAGCTGCCAAATTTTGTAGCCTTTCCTAGGGGAAATATAACTCTTATCGAAGCGCAGGGAATGCCATCCTCCAGCAACCAGGAATGGCAGAATTATGGTAACAGTTCTTTGCCACTCACGGTGGCCATCTCACGAATCCATACTTGGCGCAACCGATAATCAGGAATAAAGAAAACTTACCCCCAAACTTCGTAATGCTACAGTTTGAAAAGTATGTGGGATCAGGGGACCTGCGAGCTCACTTAACGCATAATCAGACAGTGATGAGAGCATTAAGGGTTAGAGAACGGATGATGGCTAAGCTCTTCGTCATCACCTTGGGCTACCTAGTCAACGAATGGTACAACCACCTTCCAATGGACATACCTACTGATTGGAATAGCCTTGCTTAGGTTATTATGGGGTATAACGGTTTTAACACATACATGGAAACCACGATACAACATTTGGAGGCTATAAGGCAAGAGCAGGGTGAGAGATTCAAATCCTACTATGCGCATTGGATGGCCACACAGGTCAAGCTTCAAGCTCGCTTAAGTCTATCAAAGATGATAACTAAGATTATGGACGGTGCACTGCCATCATACAATAACAAGTTTGGGTCAGACATCTTTTTGAGCTATCAAGAAGTGTTTCAGAAGGCAGATAGGATGGAGCACTTTGAATCCACGGACACATCTGAGGGGTGCTAAAATAACCCATGATTGATGATGTAATAAATTAGTTTCTAACTACTTTGCCCATAAGGCTTTCGAATTTTTTTAATAAATTGAACATTTTCTACTTGCTTGATATTCTATCAATAACATCAAGCATTCTCATAAGCATATACATAATGATTTTAGCACATGTGACACATCATGTCATGAAATTAATTTGGGTATAAATGGATTCCCTACAATTACAATGAATTCAAATGATTTGATTCTTGAGAGAAAGTGAGAGACAAACACATGTACTTAGATAACGAGTGATAGCATTTGCTTCATTCTACAAAGACAAAAGATTGACAGATAAATCACCAAGCATGAAACATCCACCGACTACTAAATCAGTCAAACAAATATCAAAATGATCAAAGCTAGAATAAGACCAAGACGTCAACAAAGCAAATTGAGGTCAAACCATTAGCGCAATGTCATAGACACAAAGAAGAAGTCAGATCGTTGAACATGTCATAGCCCACCAACACTTATGGGCTGATCACTACATTGTGGAAGGAATGTCATTGAACGAAAATAGTTCACTATTGAAGGAATCAAGCTATCAGATTTGATATCCAACATATCACCTATCATTGGAGAATAATTAAACTCAAAAGGAAATGCTGATAATCAACACCCATCATCGAATACACCTCAAGCTAGCAAAGCAGCATGAGCACCAACCAATTGATAAAAAATGCTAAATGAGACAACAAACGAAGTCATGGACATGGAAGATGGCTGGTCTATCAAATCAACCAAGATTGGCACAATTGTTATCATGCCTAGGTAAAAGAAATAAATCAGTAAAAAGCAGTACGAACAAAAAAACCAAATTAGGCCATCAATTAACACTCTGTTAGTTGAGCAAAAACTAGGGTTTCTTTTCAAAATAGAAAATGAATAGTCA
The DNA here is from genome assembly GCA_949673415.1 of Euphorbia schlechtendalii. NCBI lineage: Eukaryota > Viridiplantae > Streptophyta > Magnoliopsida > Malpighiales > Euphorbiaceae > Euphorbia > Euphorbia schlechtendalii. The sequence goes on along the minus strand of CATIWQ010095222.1, from coordinate 19,049 downwards.
GTTGAGTTGAAAACCTGAAAAGGGAAGCTCAGGTAAAACTTAGGACATCGAGGGAACTACATTGTTAGAAAACCTAAGAGGGCTAATCAATGGTAGGATTCAAATCATTTGAAACATTTATACCCCTGTTAAGTTCATCAATGAATTTTCATTTTTGTTGAATTTTTATGCATATTCTTATTTTGATTGCTTGCATGCCAATGGTAGAATATCGCAAATAAACATCCAAAAAAATAAAAAGTAAAAATAAAGAAAAATGAGTCTGCTAGATTGAAAACCTGAAAGGGCAGTCTAGGAAAAAATTAACACAAGGTTCGATAGGTTGAAAACCTGCAAGGGCAATCAATGCAGATATAAGAACCAAAGAAATATCAAATTCATTATCTCTTCCTCGGAATGGTACGTGGCATTATATACCTCCAACACTTTAGGAAAATGGCTTCTAAGCAATCATCGCCAACACAATGCGTGGTCAACGACTCATCTAGATCTTCCTCAAACCAGATCCAAGCTCTGAACTTGAATCTGATTAAACGAACTCATGGCCGTCGCTTTGAGGAAGTCATCCATGGAATCCCTAATAAGACAAATCCTAGGGGTACCATGCACCAGCACAAGAGAAGGCTCTTCAATTAATGAAGCCCACAATACCTACAACAGACGATATACATTACATATGCATCATGTCATTTACAGGTTAAGACGATACCAAATTAGGGCAACATCATCCCAGTAAACAAGAAACTGCACCTCCACTTGAGAAACCTACAAACATCAGGAAGGATGATGGCCCACTCAAGCCTAAAGTCCATTCAAGCAACATTGCAATCACAAAAGCCTCCTAAAATAATAGAGTATTCTTTGGGACATCCCCGTATTTTCATTAAACTCATTTATTGATCATGTTTTAATTTTTTTTGAAGGGGTAAAAATTTATGCTTCGCATAAACTCAATCAAATAATCAAAACATTAATCATAAAATATATTGACATTACACTCCTCTAATTTGTCACAGGGAAAAAGTCAATTTCCTACTAAGGAAATTCAAGGTCACCTTTGAAACAAATTCAGGCACCTATCTCCAATCATTCTAAGGGGTACATGATAATCACAACAAAAGAAGGAAACGGCTACCGACTATAATAGGGATGCTGTAGAAAGAAACGGCTGACCCGCTCACAAGGGGCATCTAGCACAATGGGATTCCGAAGAAAGAAATGATCAATTCCTTGGGGACACGGTGCCAGAAAGGAAGACCCACGTCAACACAAATTGGGGGCAAAGAAGGCACCAACCACATCAGTCAGGTATATTCTCAATCCTCCGCTCCGTTTCACATAATCATACTGGTTATACAACCAGAAATTATCACACGAGGGGTAGCTATGAGCATGGGATTTTTTACCAGCTCGCGCATTCAATGGTGATGGTTTTTGGGATTTTTATCCTCGAATCACATAATTTTCGATTATTTGAAGATCCTCGAATGGGAATGTTTCTCGTTGTTGAATTGTGTTAAAGACTTTAATTATTTTGAAAAAGATTTTGGTAAAATTTATTAAAATTTTAAAGATTTATTAAAGATTTTGGAATTTCCAGCAAGCCCCTCGCTGGAATTTTCTAGCGAGCCCTAAAAATCTCTATAAATGTTGGGACTTTTTTAGATTGAAGGGAGCTCGAAATTTTTAGAGAAAGATTTTATTTTCATGAGAAACAACAACAAGAGAATATTTTCTTCCAAATAATTTGGATCTAATACATGTTTGGATTCCGAAACTTTATGTTTTTTAAATCAACTTCCACTTATTTCTTTTTCTAAAATCCTTAGATATTCTCCGGTCTAAAACAAATTTAGAACCCGAGTCTGGTTATCTTTTGGATAAATAAACATTTATTTTCCACACAAACACAACTGAAAAACGAACCAGGAACACTCCCGGAGATCATACGGATACACCAAAGTGGATTCACACCAAAAGGGTAAGCCTCTGAGTTCCTAGAGCAGCGTATTTCGTTCTTCTTGATTTTTCTTATTTCTTTTTTAAATGTGGACCTAGGGTTTATTTTATTTTATTACTTTGTAAATATTGTTTTAATATTTATCCTTCTTCTTTTCTATTTATGAAATACATGTTAGTGTACTCCCACGAAGGGAATAAAATTTATTCCCGGATAACAGGCCTCACACTTTGTCATGCGGTCATCTTCACTAACAAAAAATGACTAACATATGTGTTAATAAAAATGAATCTTTTTATTCAAAATAAGAACTTTCACTAATCGATGTTTTTAATTAGGCAACACGAGCCTCGTCGAAATTAAATCGATCAACTGTGTAAATGTTGTGATATATCTTATGCTAACCGTTGTGGATGCTGGTTAGATGTATGCCTAGGATTTATTTTCCTTCTGGTATTGCAATTTCAATCATTTTTGGGAATTGTAATTAATAGATTAGGCGGGCGGTTGCATCCCCCGAGTTTTGTAATTTATTAATTTATTTTTCTACATTTATTTATTGCTTAATGTATGGTTTCACTACTTTCCGCATGTGCTTTAAGTCATACATTATAACTCAAAAAATGACATAAGTTCGTATATGCACAATTAAGAAATACTATTTTCTATAGATGTAATATAATATGGTCCAATAAGAAATAAGAAACTTATCCCAAAACCTAATCTCTATGTCTTATTGGGCTATCCCCCGGACATTATGCCTCACAAGACTTTATTTCTTGGAAAGAGCTAATCCAGGTGGCGACTCTACACTAAGAGACGACGGATTTGGATTTGACCGATCTAAAAATTATTTTTGCTTTCTCAACCAAACCTTCCAAGTCCTCGACCTAGTACTTTTTAAACACCCCGGTGGACTGTACCTCTCATCTTCGCGCACTCTCGCCCCTTCGCTCCTTGTCGTCTGCTCACAACCAGCTCACCACCTTTCAATTTCTCTCTTTTTATCAGAATCTCATCCATTATCTGAGTCTTTGAATGGTTATTCTTTAGGGTTTCCAATTAGATTAACTTGTGGATTTCCATGCAATTATTAAAAATTCCAATCTTATGGTTGCAAGTGTTAAGCCAAGTAAGGTGCAAAAATGTTTTTTTAGCATGATTTGCTCACCGACTTCAAGTAAGGGATTAGATGAAATCCAAATGGAGCTAAATTGTCATTCTTTCTACTCAAGAAACTAAAATTTAAAAATTCACATTTTCAGAAAAGCTCGATTTCTCATTTCACAGCGAAAAGGTAAAAAGTCAAAATTCTAGTCAAGCTAGGGTAAATGGGTGCAAGCTCATTTACCCCCTAAGGTCAGTTTAACTCTATTCTAGCTTAGCCATCCCTAGGGATGGTCAGGCCTGATAAATGAGCGTGTGCCCATTTACCCTCTTTTATATAAGGAACATTTTGCTCCATTTCTTAAGAAATCTAAAACTCCTCTCAAAAACCAAACTTTTTCTCTTTTATTTCTTAACATTTGAGCACCAAAATTCATTAATTCAAAGTTCCAAACCACTTTAGATCAATTCCATCACGTTCCCAAATCATTTTGGATTAAGTTTCGACAACAAACATTGATCCAAACTCCATAAAATTTCAAAACTACTATAATCACTCTCTTCGCAAGTTTATAACCATAAACTTACTAGATCTATCATCTCACTCATATTTCCAACATCCCTACAAATTTAGTCCCAAAACGGCTCTCAAGTTATCATGGATGAATGAAAGGTATATGAGGATAATAAGCTCCTAACCCACTTTTGATTTCCTTATTTCAATATCATATTTTCATTTATTGAGTTAAGAGCGGATAGGGATGCTTTACCATTATTTTATAATAAAATTCATAAATATGTGTGTATGAGCTTGCAAGTAAAGTCTGGTTTCCCAAAGTAACAGGAATCTCTGCCCGGGTGTTATGGGAAAATCCTAAATTCATCCGTTACTCAAGTGGAATTTATATTCTAAGTACTTTTTTATAATGTCGTTGTAATGAGAAAATTATCACATATAACATAAATGTTAAAGTTTTGAATAAATTAGTATCTATTATGTCCGAAAATATAATCTCTACTTTTTCGATTAAAAAATCCCATCTTAGATAAGTATACAATAATTCCCTGTGGAGATGGACTAAGACATGACTATTTTTGTTCTATATTCACATTAAGTTTATAACCTGCAAAAACGTGCCCCATCATAGGGGTGACTCCAATGGGGAGTGGTTTCTTTTTAAAAACCATGTTTTAATAAGTATCAACATTTTAACCTGATAAAGAACTTTATTCAAATGTTTGGGAATTATGACATAGGCGATGAAACTGCTATTACACAAATTTTCGAATTGCATTTGCACGTGCATCATTTCACTGACAGCAAATTTAGGTGTCTTTTTATGAAGTATCTCCCAAGTTCATTTTAGGGCTCAGGGATACAAATCTTTTCACACCCCTTGCGTAATGTACAAAGTACTTAGGTTCGGTTAGGATCAAAGTACCTAAGTATATTATATGTCGAAAGAGTCACTTTGGTTCATTTTAGGGCCATTGGATTCCGATACACAATGGCGCAGGGTACACATTATACCCGATTTTGAGTATGGGATGAGATAGTGAAAGAAGAGATCGCCAAATAGATTAAGGATGATTTGCTCATGGTCGAACAATATCCTACATGGTTGGGACATGGAGTTCCAATGGCTTAGAAAGATGAAAAAGTTAAAGTCTACGTGGATTTTCAAGACTTGAACAAGGCTACTGCAAAGGATGACATTCCTCACCCACACATTGATGTGCTAATCGATAATGCTACAAGAGCCACTATGTACTCATTCATGGATGGAGTCTACGAATATAATCAGATCTTGATTAATGTGATTAACAAATTCAATACTACTTTCATCAAAGAATGGGGCACATAATACTACTGAGTTATGCCACTCAGATTAAAGAATGCCATGGCAACTAATAAAAGGGCAGTAACCACACTATTGCATGATATGTTTCATAAAGAAGTAGAACTCTACATGGATGATATGTTAGTTATGTTGACTACTCTCGAAGAGCATCCTGTCGTATTAGACAGTTTCCTCACAAGGATAGAAAAATATAACATTCACCTCAACCTAAAAAATTGTATATTTAGGTTTACTTCAAGCAAGCTAGTGGGCAGAGAGTAAGTTAGAGAGTAATTGAAATGGATACATACAAGATCAAAGCCATTGGGGATATGCCCACGCTAAAAATAAAAGAACGGATCAAAAGATTCTTAATGTCTGTGTAGTATGTTATTCACCTCATTGCTCAATTGAATACTATATGAGAGCCCATCTTCAAAAATATCAAAAACCAACAGCTAGCAAAATGAAAAACCAATGTCAAGAAGCTTTCAACAAAATCAAATCTTACTTAGTTAGTCCTCACGTGCTGAAACCACCCACATAAGCAAAGCTAATAATTCTTTATTTTTTATTGAGGAAAACTTCATAAGGACAATGCTTATCCAAGAGCACTAAAACAAAAGAGAGCATGCAATTTATACCTTAGCAAGAAGTTGTTAGAGTATGAAGCATGCTACATGATAGTTGAAAAGACATGAGCAACTATGGTATGGCTTATCAAGAAACTCTGGCACTACTTCAAATTGTATTGAATACAAGTTGTGGCTAAGGTAGAGTTTGATGGAAATATCATTACCAAACACCCTCATTAATGGGAAAGTTATCAAGATGGATGTTGTTGCTCTCAGAATTTGACATTGAATATGTAAACCAAGAAGGTTACTAAAGGAAGAGCATTAGTGGGATTCCTATCCAACAAACAATTGGAATTCGAGTATGTAGAGAACTTGGAATTCCGAGATGAGCAATTTGCAACAAAAAAGGGAGCCAAAGAAATGGATGATGTTCTCGATAAGGTTGTAAAAAAGAAAGGAGAAAGCTTGGGACTAATAATCATTAAACTAGATGGAGGACTAATACCTTTGTTAGAATGGTTAGAGTTCCTTACAACCAACAACAGGGATGAATATCAAACTTCCTTGTTTGGGATGACTATGTTAATTAACTTGTAAACCAAGAAAGTTAAGATCATTGGTGATTCATCTTTGGTATTCAAACATGTCACTAGTGATTGGGAATGAAAGGAAGAGTTTCTCAAACCAGACCTAGAAGCCATATAGAGTAAAGTTTCTAAAGCACCTGTGAATTCTGTTACATGCCTAGAGATGAGAATCATATAGCAGATGCTTTGGCTACCTTGGTGTAAATGTGGAAAGGACCGCAAGATCAACCAATAAAGCCATTTATCAAGGAGACAGCGAAGTCCCCATTTTATGTTTTGATGGTGGATATCTCAATGATGGAAGAAGGACCTTGGTATATTGATATTGTTAAGTATTTAGAAGATGAAAGTTATCTAGTGGAGGCTACAGTCTCAGAGAGAATCTTGCTGGGAAAACTAGCTATCCAATTATGTCTACTAATAGGAGAATTTTTCAAAAGATCCTCCGATGGTTTATTGCTTAAATGCTTATCTCAATAAGAATCTAATAGAGCAATGAAAGAGATACATTTAGGAAACTGTGGTCCGAATATAAATGGCATAATTCTAGCTACGAAAAATCAACGAATGGGGTATTTCTAGTTAACCATGTTAGTCAAATGCATCCAAGAAGCTAAGTGGTTCAATGAATGCCAAATCCATGGAGATATCAATCATCTAACATAGATTGAATTAGAAAGTCTAACCACACCTTGGCCAATCTCAACTTGGGAAAATAATATCATTGGAGAGATAAGACCTTCATCAATGACTAAACATCAATTCATAGTTATGGAAATTGATTACTTCTCCAAATGGGTCGAAGTAGAATCTTACACGAACATCAATGCTAAGAAGATGGCTCGTTCATAGAGAAGCAAAATTTTTCCTAGAAATGACATCCCTTATCACATTGTGTCTAATAACAGAGTACAGTTCTAAGAAGAAACTACAAACTAGATAAAAAATTACGTGATTGAACATCATCTCAATTTACCTTACATGCCACAAGAAAACACTACAGTAGAAGCAACCAGCAAATTTATCAAGAGTATCTAATAAAAAATGGTCATAAAAAATAAGGGTTGGAAAAACCACTTAATCTTTGCTTTATTGGGATATAAAACTAGTATCAAAACTCTCATGGGTCAAACACCCTTTGTCTTACGTATGGAGAAGAAGCAGCTCCCATGGGTCAAACACCCTTTCTCTTGTGTATGGAGGAGAAGCAGTACTCCATGTTATTATTAAAATTAAGTTTGTGCGAGTGGATCTTGAGGTGAAACCATTAGAAGATGAATGGGAAAAAGAAAAGTATGAGGAAATGAATCTAATTGATGAAAAAGGTTGGGTAAAACTAGACAATCTTTAGATGTACCGGCAACAAATTGAAAGAGCTTAGAACCTAGAAATCAAATGGCAAAATCAACCTTTGAAAATTAGTGATCTAATACTGAAACAGGCTCTCAAGTCGTACACCGATACTCAAGAAAATTTCCAACCAAATTGGGAAGGCCCATATGTGGTGAAAAAGACTATTAGTAAAGGAGCAGTCAAGATCATTGACATAAACGGAAATGAGTTTGTCAACCTAGTCAATCGAGATAAGCTAAATCGCTACTTTCACTATAAGAAATTTTACATTTTGTGATGCACTGAATTCGTCATGAAAACATGTTTTTTCATCACCAAATATAATAGGTGACAAAAAATCATCATCACAGACTTCATCATAGTATGTTCATCCTATTTTGTCTTGCGACAATTTTCAACTTCGTCACTAAAATTTTGTTTTTATGTGAAAAAATTACACTTGTCATTGTACTTTTTTGTTTCAATGAAAAATATTTCATCATTTTCTTTATACTTTGTTGTCACTTTATATTACTTTTCATCACTAAAAATTAATATTTAAATGACAAAATATTATATTTCGTCATCTAAAATTCTAGTTTTAGTGACGAATTCCAAGTGAATACGAAATATGTGAGATATTAGTGACAATCCAATCATCATTGATATGCACAACTATCATTCAAACATATTAAATTGTCATAATAAAATATGATTTGTGACAACATAAACTCATCATTGTTTAAATACTTGTGACATTTGTATTGATGAAACTTTTTTCGTCATTAAAGATTAACATTGACGACAAAATATCTATTGTCATTAAATAATGTTTAATGTGACACTTTTGTAGATCACTAAATGTACATTATTGTCATGATAGTATGTAGTTAGATAACTTTTAGGCTTAATGCATCGACACCCCCCTGAACTTGTTCAAAAAGGGCTATTGTCACCCTGAACTTTCAAATGTGACAAATAGCCCCCTATAATTGTCTAAAAAGTGTCACTTTACCCCCTCATAAAAATATTGACTTTAAGAACAAGAAGACGAACACGACGGGTCAAGAATCAATACAATATTATGATTAATTGAAGAAAAATTTAGAATAGAGATGAAGTTTTGAAGAAGATGAAGAACATATATTAAGGATTTTGAATTGTAAGAATACAAATGTAATGGACTTTTTGTGTTCATTTTCTATTCCACCAACACACTTTACGTGCATGTATTTTGATGGTCATTTACATAGCAAGTTAGGTCAGCAAAAGGAAGTAAAGTGACCCTTTTTAGACAAGTAGAGGGGGCTATTTGCCACATTTCAAAGTTAAGGGTGGCAACAACCCTTTTTGGACAAGTTCAGGGGGGTGTGGATGCATTAAGCCTAACTTTTATAATAAATCTTTATTGTCATTAAATAACAAATGTGTCATTTTATTACATGAAAAGAAAAGATCTAACATAATAAACATGAAAAATGGATTCCTAAAACATAAAAAATAGTCTAGTAAGATTGTCTTTCACTCTTCAATATACTTTTCCAGAGCTTCCAATCTTTAACTTATGAGTCAAATAATCTACATGAAAATGAACAATGGTTTAACTTTACTGAAAAAAATCTAAAATTGAAGGAATTATTATTTTACCGATAATATTCACCTTTATTGCACAAAAAAACCCACCATGAAAATAAAACTAACATATGAACAATAGAATAGAGAAACAAAAGAATCAAATACACTCCTCACATCTTATATCTTATATATAGAACACAGTAGATTCCCAAAGGTTAAAGATGAAATGGATCTACGAATCGATTTGGTGAAATTAGGTTTGGCGATCAAGGCTTTAACGGCGAAGCGGTAAGGCCATTGAAGCAATGATGGAGGGGCAAGAGCCGGGAGACAGAATAATGAACATGGAGAACAGAGGGACTGAGAATGGAGGCGGCGGTTAAGGAGAGTGTCGATATGTGGGAGGGAGAGTAGGGTTTTAAATTATTTTTTATATATAACTAATTTTAGCAAGAGAGAAAATCATGCCATTGTGTTAGTTAAATTTGGATGGTTCACAACACAACCAATAAATGAAAATTATTTTCTTGAAAACACTTTTTTATTTTTTTTAATTCAGGTTCAATATTTCATTGACATTTAAATATTTACATGTTTTGAGTAAAAAATAGGTATATGCTCATCTATTTTATTCTTGCAATTAATTTATTATTTTTATTTATTTAAAGTTTTATTTTTATTTCACTAGTATTTTTTATATGTTAAAGTAGTATTAGAAAGCTTCGCAGTTTTTTTAGTAATGAATCTTCAGCGTTGAAGTTGTTATTTTGAATTACATAACTGGTATTTTTATTATTTTGGGGTTAATTGAATTTTTTTTTGTTGAGATGAAGTATGAGATTGTGAATAAAGTTATTAATTGAATTGATAAATTTGCTTCTGACATTGATTGAAGCATAATGTTTTCCAATGATTCTTGTCAATATAATTATATATGTACTTATAAATGTTCAATAATATTTTTTATAGTTTATGAATGAAATATTAAAATTGTGGTGGAGGGTTTTTTAACACAATTTAGTTTATGTCATTTCAGGTTTAGCTAAGGGACTCAAAATTTTTCAAGATGATTTTGCTCAAATAGATTTATGATATGATCGGTCAATTCAAGTAAATGTTGATAAATTCCGCTAAATGAAAAAATTATAGAAATCCAATTGAACATGCCTTAGTTCTAACTAAATCAGAGTCCAAGGATAATAAAGAACTAATTTGTAGTATATCATACGTTGAAAGAAGTAACAATATAAAAATTATTAATTTAAATTAAGTTATTTTGAATATTTTAAAAATAAAATAACTCATGTTGATATTTTCCAATATAAATCATTTAAGAATCTTAATTACTCGATTCAACCTTCGTAATTTACATTTAAGCTAATAAAATAAAGAACTTTGCAAAGCAAAGTATTACGACAATAAACCAACTCATATATAGTGTCATCCTAACAACAAAAGATAATACAACAATTAATCTAACTTACAATTGGAAAAAAAGCAATAACAATATTGCAAAATAATTAAATTATGCTTCATAATTTGAAGAAGCACCCTCAAATCGAAAATAAAATCAAAACTCATATGTCTTTGTTATCTATAATGAGTAAATTAATGTACATTAATACTATCATTATAAAAGACCTATATATGATAAAATCAAAGTTATCATGTTCTTTGATAAATAAATAATGACATATATAGTTACCGCAAAATTATTATAAACAATGATAATAAACAATCGTCATCAGTTAATATAACTATGACATGTCTTATTTATCATCACTAATATAAAAAAAACCATGAGAAAGTCAAAGTTGTAATGGTCTGTGTTATTATATTATGACATACACACACGCACACATATATGTATATGTATATGTATTGTAACAATAAATATTAAAAAATAATAATATATAGTTTTCATCCATTAACATTATAGTGACATACGTACATGTTGTCACAATAAGCCACAAAAATATATGACAAAAATTAAATCTCGTCACCTTAGATAAAAAATATATGACAAAACCAAAACCATCATGTTCCTCTTAATAAAATATGATATACAGATAATTTAATAAAAAAATTATTTAAAGTGATGATTTGAAATCGTCACTAAACATCATAATTTTAACAATTACAACATATCATCATAAATACATCAAAATTTATGACAAAAATATAATAGTGTCACTATAAATAAATTATATGACAAAATTTAATTTGTCATATATTTCTTTATCAATTCACAACAAATAATAAATGTGTTTAAAACCTTATTTTTATCGTGACAATTGAGTTGTCACTAATTGATTTTACCTTCTCACGGTAAAATTTTCCCTCCAAACTTTTTTGCCTCCAAATTAATAAGTGACGATATTTCTCATATCGTCACAAAATTATATTGTCATATAAAAATAATAATAATGACGAATTGTAAGTTTTGTCAAGATAGAGCTTCTAAATGTGACGAAATAATATGCGTAGCAAAAAAAATCGTCACAAAATGCTAAATTTCTTGTAGTGTTTGTAGTAAAAACATAAAAAATGAACTTAAGTCTTTCAAGAGCTAATAAGAGCCTTTAGAATCCCTCTTCAAAACTTAAGATGAAAGTGTATGGTAATTTTTGGAATCAATACAATTAACTTCTATGATTAAGGCTTTCTTTTATGATAGTGTTGTTATTTATGAAATGTTGTATGTGCGCGTTAAGTAGACATGTGAAATCATTTGATGAATTCATACATTCACTAGAATAATTTGCATTATTGCACATAGTTTCATTACGAAAAGAGGAAAAGAAGAAAAGAATAAAGACAAGGCTTGAGCATTTATTTTTACATGACAAATACTAGATGACGACGAAAACAAAAAAACATAATTAACAGTTAAGACTATGACAAAGGGGAGAACTCTCATCATTCTTCTCCTTGAAAGTTATGAGTATGCTAATCCTTACAAGCCAAGTGTTATAAGCAACATCTAGCTAGATATTAAATGGATTAGTGAAGTTCATCGGGACTCGGGAGTGACCACTCCACCTCTCCTCATACTTATATCTTTTATAGTAAGTGCATTAAAACACATAAGGGATCAGGAAAGTGCTTTCAAAACTTCTTGTGATGTGGTCGCCTATCTTGACCAAAGAGCATCATCCCCAATGACCATTTGTATTATACCAGATATCCTACAGAATTAACAAAACAACTAACTTATCTAAGAGCTACAGTGGTCCTTATAAGACAATGTGAGGGAAATCGATAAGTAGTAGAAACCATAAGTAACCCACAAAAGTCCTCATATATGAAACACAATTCTTTCTCTCCAAAGTGGAAAACACTATCAATAGGGTCCTAGAACCTAATGGAAGCACTAATGAACTCATGTTTAATGAAGATATAAATATACTCCTACATGTTGTGCAAACTATTATGCTTGAGCTTGTCTCAACTTTTGGCCTTCTTGAGATAGTTACTCAAGTCACTGCGGAATCTCACATAAGTATCCATGATAATTTTGAGAGGAGAAGAGGGAGAATGATGTAGCATATTTGATAAGTATATATTTACACTTATAATCTTGATATTTTCAATCATAAAACACTATGGTTTAAGTGATTTTATATTTCATACAAAAGATTTCACGTGGTATGTAGTTGTTTTTTTATGCAAATGTAGAAACTAGGTAAATCTTGGGAGTAAAATGATCAAAAGTGGTATTCTATGAAGAAAGAGTGAAAAAGGTGCAAAAAGATGCATGGAACACAAAGATTTGGCTTAGGATCGATGTTGAAACAAGAATCATGAAGAAACAGCATTTCACGATCATGACATCTATTCGTAGTCGCGACTTGTCACTCTTCATAAGTAGAAAACTACCAATCGATGTTCACAATTGTGAAATGAGATTCGCGATCGTGACTTGTGATGGTTAATGGTTATCTCTTATCAACTACCAACCGCCAGATAACAATGATCAACCACCATTAACTGCCATCAACTTCCAACCGAAAAGACACCTTTTAAAAGTCGACCAATCATGAAAAGGTGCCTTTCCATTGTGGATGAGGATGAATCTTTGCATCCAATCAAAATGATGTGATGCAAATCTTCGCCAATGGACACAACTCTTCGTTTGGATAAATGCAACCCTTCACACTTTATAAATAGGGCTCCAAAACTCCACAATTTAATGTATGGGATGATAGGCATGGTATATGGTATATAGTGTATGCGTGCATACATAGTTTTAAAGAGAAAATCGTGTTGATTTCGCTTCATTCTAAGTTAGTGAGAAAATATATAAGTGATTCGAACCTTATTTCGATCACTAGATTTCTCTACATATTCGAGCGATTGTTGTATAAGTGTAATTGCAAATCACTTATCAATAAAAGTTTCCATTCTTTAATATTCTTTTATTCAATATTCATGAAAAATAGCATCAAAGTGGAGGTTCTGTATGGGTCAAGACCGAATTCAAAGCAGACGCATGAATTGTGGGAATTGACGAATCCCATTAAAGAGTGGATACGGTTTGATCAACTTTAGCTTTCACTTGCATACCTTACAACTTTACTTTGTTTTCTACTTATACTTTCTATTTCAAAGTTTTTATTTGTGTCTATGTGTCATATTGTGTATTTCGTGTTGAGTCTTTTTTATTAATCAAGTTATATGCTTTTGAGTTAACTTTAAGAGTGATTTCGGGGTTAACAAGATTGTGTATAGACACTAGATCTGTGATTATAATGCTGTTTAGGGAGCCAACATTTTTGGAATGGTAACTTGCTAAATATGGCTATGTGAGAGCGACCCGTACTAAGCGTAGTATTATTGTTATCTAGGTTTATATAATCATCTTAATTCGTTTGCACTAGACTTAGAAAAATCATTTCATGTGTTTCTCTATGGTGAATAATTGAATATCTGAGTGTCTAGAACCAAATCTATTAAAGTAGTCTGGTGTACGTAATATCTTTGATGATTTTGCATGTTTTCTTTGCTATACTTGTTCGTAGGGATAATCTATATCGATTTCTTCTACTCTAATCTATTTATGCATTTATCTATTTATTTACCATCATATCCCAACCAACCAATCAACAATAAAATTATTTATTTTATTTTCTTTGTTCCATTACTCTTGTTGATCTTTAAAACCGAATTCCTTCCCTGTGGGTTCGATATCTTTTAAAACTACATCGCAACTGTATACTTGTAGTTATCATAATTTTTCTATTTGATAAGTGGTATTTACAACACCTGTACTTTAAAGCCAAAATCTTGCGAACAAGTTATTAAACTTATAAGTAGAAAAGTGGCGAACAATATTGTTGTACATAGTTTATAGGCAACCTAACAATATTAGTATGTTACCCCTGTAAACTCACTTTTCATCACTCAAATATGCTTGATAAAGAAGAGAATAAAATGGAATAAATGCATGCATTAAAACCAAAGTTGTTTAGAATGTGCTACGTCAAAGGCCTCCGTAAGGGCCAAACAAATATGAAGCAAAAAAACAAAGTATAATCTATAGGGAGGTATTACATGAAGCCAGGATCCTACTAATTAGGATAATAGTGCACTGATCGAGAAGGATAGCCCTTCAAACCATGTTAGGGAGCCTGACTGCTCTAACCCTATTGAGAGGAACCAAGGTTAAAGTTGGCCACCTCATTGAGTACCCTGACCTGTCATCATTCATATGACATATTGTGTCATTCATTTACATTTAATAACATATCATACATCATAATGTCGCATAACGAAAAATCCTAGCACTATGTCTGCATTATAATCCATCATGAAGTGTTGGTATCCTCTGAAGGTCCTCAAATTGACATTGAAGTACAACAGGAACCTGAGCTAAACAATACCACAAGTTAATTACAAATTTAAGATAAAAGGAGAAAAACATAAAAAAAAAAAAAAACCCATACATGAGTAGCATCGACCGGATAATAAGGAATATCCTTGTTAGGGATATCATACTGTTTGATGGAAGGCTTGAATTTTGTCATGTTATGCTTGTACAAGGACATGATGAATCGATTAGGCTAGAATTCCCTACGAGCGATCACGATCCCTTGGTCGTCATGAACAATATCAAAGGTAGCATATGAACTTTGGGCATATCTCGACTTCTCTTCCTAATATGGTGATCCTGTAGAGATGAAAATCAACAAAATAAAATGCACACAAATAATAAATAAAATGCATGTCACGGAGAAAGTAATACAATCACTTGGATAAATTCAGCGATAAAGTTTGGTCCAAACATGATAAAATCTCAAAGACAACAAATTCACTCCCCTCTACTAGTTCATAGCCATAAACTTGCTAGATATCAAATCTCTACAACTTCTTCTCGACAAATTGGGTTCTAAATCGACTCTCAAGTCATCCTGGATAGATGAAAAGGTAACTATGGGTAATTATATTTTCAAATATACTATTTCGACTTACTTTGTCTTCATTTTTACACTCTTCATAATGTAAATGTTAGGGTAAGGGACTAATTAGGATTACCTTACCATTATTTTCTAATTTATTGCATTAATATGTGTGTACAAGCTTGCAAGAAAAGATCATGAATCCCAAAGAAGGGGAAACTTCGCATGAGTGTTATGAAAAATCCCAAGTGACATCGTTACTTCACCAAATTTTCTATAGCAAAATGTCATTTTACTATGTCATCATAATGCCGAAATTACCACATTCGACATAATTCTTGAAGTTTGAATATAAAAGTAGGTATCTTGTTCGAACATAGAATTTAATTCTTTTCGATATAAAAATCCCATCTTGGATAAATTTACCACAATTCTCGGTGGAATTGAACTGTGTGACGATTGTTTTCTATATAAAATAAGATATTAACTTTGATTCATGTTCACGTTTAATTTTACAAGGAAAAATTACTTTTCTTATATTCATTAAGTGATTGAAACAAGATAAAATCATATTTTTACCTATGTATAAACAAGGACTTTTTGTGTGAAATTAAAAGGTTAATATTTCTACAATTAGCTAACCAATAGTTTATTTTTATGCCCTGTGCACACCGACAATTTAGAAAATAGTGCCTGCTCACAATGGCAACTTCAATGCGGAATAGTTTTAATTTTTATTAAAAACCATGTCTTAATAAAAAAAAACCAAATTTTAACATGATAAAGAACTTTTATTTTAAAGTTAGGGAATTATGATATATGATTTTGCTAGTACGTAAATTTTAGGATTGCATTTGCACATGCATTATCTTACGTGATAAAACAATTTAAGTATCTTTTGACGAAGTATCTTCCAAGTTCATTGTAGGGCTCGGGAATATGCATTTGATCACACCCCTCGCGTAATGTACAAAGGACTTTGGTTCACGTAGGGCCAATGTACCTGAGTATATTATATGTGGAAAGAATCATTTTGGAGGGCCATTGGATTCAAGTACATAAAGGCATAGCATACACTTTATACCCATTCTAGTGACCTAAACCCTTATATAGATAAACCATAGTAACTTTTCTATAGGTTCACCATAAACCTTTTGAGAACCCGAGTAGATTTTTCCAGTCCTATGTTGAAATAAAGTGAACTAACAAAATATGTAAAATGTATACATGTCATGATCTAACCTTTTGTTTCATGTGCATGTTATATTTTTTCATTAAATGTATAAAATGTATACATGTCATGACATCACGAATATGTGAACATTCTAACCACGTCATGCAGCCATAATGAACATTATGTGACATAGCATTTTTATTTCCTTAAAGTCACTCCCCGACTATTAAAGTCACATTTTTTATAGTAAAAGTCAAACCATTAACAAAAAGTCAACCTAATCTAAAATTTAACTAGTGAGTCAAACCTGACTAACTCACCTTTAGACTAATGAGTTAGCCTAGACTGACTAGTGAGTTGAGTCAAACAAAATCTAACTAGTGACACTAGTGAGTCGTCCAGACTATTAAAGTAATATTCCCCATTGTAAAAGTCAAATGATTAACCAAAAAGTCAACCTTAGTCGACCAATTAGTCACCCTAATTGTTAAAGTCACATTCCTAACTGTACAAGTCAAACTATTGACCAAAAAGTTAATCTAAACTAAAATTTGACTATTGAGTCGCCCCGACTATTTTAGTCACATTCCGACTATAAAGTTAAAACATTAACCAAGAGCCAACCAAAATCTAAAATTTGACCAAAGAGTCATCCTAGAGTGACTAGCAAGTCGAGAGAAACTAAAATCTAAATAGGGAGTCACCTTGTTTGAAAAAAGTCCCAACCCCAACTAATAAAGTCACCTTTAGACAAATGAGTCAACACCTAAACCAACTGATCGCAAGGTTTTTACTCTATTTATTTTGAGGGCTATATTCAGAGATGAAGCCAAAAACCTTATTCCCCACCTTTCTACCAATAAGATAAAAGTTAAAAATACGAATAGGTGTTGTCAATACCGCATATCAAAATTGAAAAAATGGTGACCACTTCAAGTATATAGTTTCGATGTAGTTTTAAAAGATATCGATCCCACAGGGAAGGAACCAGTTCTAAAGACCAACAAGAGTTACGTGGTAAATGAAAATAGGAAATTTATATTAAAGGGCTTTGGATGATAGACGGATGAATGGATAGATGTATGAATAGATTAGAGAAGATGTAAAATATTGAGATATTCCTATGAACAAGTTTAACAGAGAGATACAAACAAAATCATCAAGAATATTTTGTACACTAGATAACTTCAACAAATAAGGATCTAGACGCCCTAATACTCAGCAATTCACCGCAAAGCATCACATGATATGACTTTTCTATGTCTAGGGTAAACGAATTATGACACTTATAAGAACCTGGATAACAATATTACTATACTATGTACGAGTCGCTCTCACATAGCCATATTTAGCAAGTTACCACTCAAAAATGTTGGCTCACTAAACAACGTTATAATCACAAATCCAATGATTATACATAATCTTGTTAACCCCAAAATCACTCTTAAAGTTAATTTGAAAGCATATAACTTGATAAATATAAATGACGCAAAACAAATTACTCGTTATGACACATAGACATATCATAAACTTCGAAATAGAAAGTATAAGCAGAAAACAAAGTAAAGTTGTAAGGTATGCAAGTGAAAGCTAAAGTTGATCAAACCGTATTCACTCTTTAGTGGGAGTCGTCAATTCCCACAATTCCTACATCTACTTTGAATTCGATCTCGACTCGTACAGAACCTCATCTAGGATGCTATTCTTTGTGAATCTTGAATAAAAGAATGTTGAAGAACGAAAACTTTTATTGATAAGTTCTTTGCAATTACACTCATACAACAAATGCTCGAATTTATGTAGAAATACAGTGATCGAAATATGAATCAAATCACTTATACATTTTTCAAGCTAAGACTTTGAACGTAGCGAAATCTAGATATTTTCACTCTCTATCTATACACGCATACTATCATTCAATGCCTTTTATTCATGCCATAACCATGCACCATAAAATTGGTGGGTCTTGAACCCTATTTATAGAGTGTGAAGGGTTGCATCTATCCAAACGAAGAGTCGTGTCCATTGGCAAAGAGTTGCATCACTTCATTTTGATTGGATGCAAATATTCATCCTCATCCATAATGAAAAGGCACCTTTTCATGATTGGTTAACTTCCAAAAGGTATCTTTTTAGTTTGTAGTTGATGGTGGTTGATCGTTCTTATCTAGCGATTGAAAGAAGAGAAGAGTTTACCAAAAAATTATCAAGGTCGCAACCGTGCATGTATGACGCGACCTTGAATACTTGGTTATCAACTTTTTGGTGTGAATATTAACAAGTCACACCGTGATAAATGTGTCACGATGGTGACATGCCTTTTTTCATATGATTCCTCTTCTACCGATCTTTGACATCTTCGATCCTTTGCCAATTCCTTAAGTTCCACGCATCTTTTTGCACATTTTTCACTCTTTTTCCACTTTTATTCATTTTACTTCCAAGATTTACCTACTTTCTGCATTTGCATAAAAAACAACTACATACCATGTGAAAT
>CATIWQ010095164.1:0-13825 GCA_949673415.1 Euphorbia schlechtendalii | reverse complement strand
TATATATATTATTAGAATGAGAAAATTAAATAAAAATATTATAATAAATAAAATAAATAGTAAGTAATAAAAATTATTTAAGAATATTATTAATAATATGTAAAAATTTGAATATTTATTATCGTTAATAACAAATAACTTTGTCTATTAACAAATAAATAGACAAAATAATTAATTTATAAAGTATTAAAAAAACATATCTATTATAATATAATTGAGAAATATTATAATATTATAATTCACTGTTAGGTTAATTTTTTTAATTTAATCTACGTTCATATTGCATTTTCACTATCCTAATCGACATGTTAGATATTGCTTTGGATTATCTCCCAAATTTGTTGTATAATAGAATTCACACTACTAACTATATAATTGAAAAATATTACAATTTTGTAATTCATGGTTAGGTTAATTTTTGTAATTCAATTTTCGTCTATGTCATCATTTTCACTATCCTCATCGACATGTTAGCTGTTGCTTTGGTTTATCTCTCAAATTTGTTGTACACTAGAATTCGGCACTACTAACTTAATTATTTTTTTCATTTTGTAGTATTTTTAATTAAACTACATTTGTTCCAAAATAATATTACAAAGTGTGGTTTTTGTTAATACTAAAAAAGTTAAGAATCCAACAAAATATCATAATAAAATTAATGAAATAAAAATATAATATTATATAGTTAAAAGGTAACATGTTTATTATTTATATAAATAATTATTATTCAATTAAGTTTCAGTATTTTCAGTTTCAGAATAATAAGTTTCAGTTCAGTTTCAGTATGTTCAGTTTCAGTTCAGTTCAGTATCATTCAGTTCAGTTCAGTTTCAGTTGAAAAGAACAAAGCCTTATTTTATTCCTTTTTGGAACACATCGCAAGCATGTAAGGAAAAGGTCATTTGGACCTAGTCCTTGCTATAATTTCCCTCCTATACTTCATTCTCTTCCCCCACTTAATAGCAAAGTTACATGTGGCTTAACAACTGGTTTGTTGATGCCACAACCAATTGCTTCCCAATTACCATTACTAGTAATTACTCATGCACTTTGCATTACCTTTGCACTTCAATTCAATTCATCTTATCTTATGAAAACTTCAATTCAATTTTGATTTGCACCATTCAGTTATAAATTTTGAAGAATTCATTGGCTTGTGGAGTGTTGGGCTAGATAGCTTGAGTAAGCATATGAGTACAGTTGAAGAATTCTAACACTAAAATAATTGGCTTGTATTAAGGCTCGATTTACTTCACTTACATGCTACTCTTTATACTTTGTTATTTTTGATGTTGGATAACCCAACATCTCCAACACTCCCCCTAAGTGCAACTGAGCGTAGATTAGTTGTCACTTGTCAGTCAATTTCTGGCCTATTTCCTTGAAGGCTCAAGGTTTCAACAGGTCTATAATCTCTCTACTAGTCCAACTCCACCAAGACTTTAAACATGAACCCATGATTTTTCGATTGTTAAACCTTTCTCTCGCTCTGATACCATGTAAAGAATTCGTGAACTTTGAAAGTGTTGAACTCGTTAGCTTGAGTGAGCATATAAGTAGGGTTGAATTCATCTAACACATAACCAATTAACTTGTATTAAACTCTACTTATATTCTACTTTTTATACTTTGTTATTTGTGATGTGGGATAATTTAACACCTCCAACTAGTGTTTTAAATATTGGGCCTATGCAGGATTTTTTGGAATACCGCCCCGATTTTGTAAAATCAGGTAGTGTTAGGCAGAGGAACGATTTTTAGCGCCAAGGTGATCCAAGGCAGCCTAGACGCCGAATTTTTGAAATTAAAAAAATTAAATGAAAAAAAATTGATATTTTAATCAAACAAAACAAAACTATCATATACAATTAGGTTATTAGATTTTCAGCCATTCTCATCTCAGTCAATTCTTAATTTCTCACCCAATTTCTTTTCATATGAAAAATTGAAAATAGAAAACCAAATTCAAAATATCGATTCCATTTAAAAGTTCTTTGTCGATTCCATCTGATTCTGACTTTGACTCTCATCCTCTTGTCTTCATACTTTTATGGTAAATAGAAGTTGAGTACATGTGTATTAATAATTACTCATGCTAATGGTGTTATTATTAGGCAAGAGTGCAAGTTTATTGGTTTGTTGCAAGTTTTTTTAAATCCTCCCGAAAATGTTTCATAGACAGTTAAGTTTTTATGTTATCTCTGTTTTTATTAATTCAACGACTGATATGTTTCTTTTGCTGGGCTTATTTTTTTGCATTATTGCATACATAAATTGCTTGAAGCTATTTATTTACTATGTTGGGTGTTAGGTGATTTGTACATGAATCAATTAAGTTTTCTGCATTTATATAAAATCCAAAGAGCTTAAGTGGCTACTAATTTATCTGTGGTACTGCATTCTGTGACATTTATGTGCGCCCCTGTAATAAAATGCATTAGAAGCTGAATGATATAGTTTGTTCAACCAATATAAGATTTCATGAAAACTCCATAGGAATCAGGAGCATATACGCTTGAGGGGGAAAACAAATAAACATTTCTCCTTTAATCATAACACTAATGCGAAAAAATTTAGTAAATAAATATTTTATGTAGCGAGTTAATATTAGAAATTGATAAGCTTAAACAATGTCTAAAGCAAATAATACTTGCAGATTAGAGATTAACTACAATGTGTAGAAAGCAATTTACACTATCTCAATAAGCAGGGCAAAATCAATATATGACATCAATACATAATAGCTATACTTAATTAATTGGCCATTTAGGACTAGGCCCTTTTAGCCTTGTGTTTTTGTTGTTTTCACCCAATTGAGTGCCTCATTAACATGTACATTAATCGTAATGTGATATAATCAATTGTATACCACATGTTATTGGACATAATATTGACATGCACATAATTTTGAGAGTTTTAAGCTTTTTGATATGATATATATTATTGATTTTTATATAGTATTAATAAACTACACTTTCATTTTTCTCGTAGAATATGAGTTTGTAATGCAAAGACTATTTCATTATCGAGATCTAACATAGCTGCAGAAATGACTAGCACAAATAATACTTTGAAAGCGAAGTCAACTGATGTAGGTTGGGAATATGCAAAGAAAGCTAACCCAAATAATGTGGATAAAGTGCAATATTTGTTATGTGATAAAGTAATGAGTAATGGAATTTATCGAATGAAGTAACATATTTCTCATATTAAAGAAAACATCACTGATTGTCCCAAAAGTACACTGAAGGATAAAGCAAAATGTAAGAAGGCTATTGAAGAAGTGTAAAGGAAGGAGAAAAATAAGTTGATAGCGAAAAATGATCTAAGGAAAGAAGTCATTATTGAAGTAATGAAGAGATCGAAGTGGAGATGGAAGAAAAAGATGATGATGATGGAACAAAAAGAAAGAAACCAAAATTTCTTAGACCCCTCAATTGTTTTACGTTTGACATTAACCCAACCAATAATATTGAAAAGATCAATGTTACACTTTTTAATGAAAATCACATAAAGTACAACAATATTGTATTAGATGGATCTATGAAAATGATATTGCTATTAATGCCATTAAAAATAATAGTTTCGAGATGTCTGTAGCAGAGGTTGAGAAATTTGGCCCGGGTTTTAAACCACCAACTACACACCAATTGAGAGGGTCATTGTTGATGGAAGAGGAGACTAGAATGAAGGGTTTATTGACTAATCAAGAAGATGAGTGGAAAAAAATGGTTGTTCTATCATGAATGATGCATGGAGTGATCAAAAGAGAAGAAGTATTATGAACTTGTTGCTGGAATCTGAGCAAAGAAATAAAGTTTTGAAGGTTTTGAGTTCAGAAGCATAAATGCCTCAGAAGCGTTAAGGTGCCTTAGAGGAGCAAACGATCTCAGAAGATGCACAACAGTTTAGAAGACTATTAAAGACTAAAATCCAGAAGCAATTCAACAGAAGTCCTTCTAAAGACGCAAAAGGGGTAACTTAGTCTTTTGGCGTTAAAAGTCGAGCTGATCTCGCATTAAATGTCGCCGTGCGCCTTTGTACCTTAGCCTGGTAAAGGACAAAATTTGTTGGGATCTCAGGAACAAAAACATTCCCTCAAATCGGATACGCGGATAATTGTACAAATGTGGGGCTCAAATTCATCCTGACAAGTGTGGCGCGGATAAGAAATGGACGTGCCTCTCAAATGGATCCTTCATGGAAACTTCTACTAGAGACAACGAGAAGATTCTCAACAACAGTCCAAGTTAAACGAAAACATTCTCTCCCTCTGTTAAAGGATGTTATCCGCCCTTGAAGAAGGTTGCCGAATTAACCTAATACTCAAGAGTGCAAGCAATCCTTTAAATTCACTGCAATCTTCTTCTGAATAAAAAAGCAAACACATCCTTCTTACATTTGTTTGTAATCGAGTTTACTGAAACAAAGTTCAGGAGCTCATCCCTCTTTAAGCTTTACAATTTTTGTAAGAGCGGTAGCTTAAGGTTAAGTTAGTGTAAGGGAGCTTAGAAATCTTGAGAGGAAGGTACTCAGCAAGATAAGAAGCTCAGAGTCTCAGATACAGTTGGAAGGAATTTTTATATTGGTATAACTCGTAGAAGTAAAAGCTGTTGGAGGGTACTTCAGCCTTACTTTGTAAAAGGTTTTCTCTTCACCAGAAGAAGAGCACTTAGTGGATTAAATCTTGGACTGGAGATTCCAAGGACTGGATTAGGCAGAGGCTGAACCAGGATAAAAATCAATATTTGCAATTTCTATTCTCTGTATTATTTTCTGTGGTTAATTTAGATCACACTTAAAGATTAAAGGCCTTAGAAAAGGGGATTTTGAGTAAAACACTTTTACTCAGAAGCATCTTCAGAAGCTAGTCTCAGCTATCTTCTGAAGCAATAAGTGAACTCGAAAAAGAGTCATTTAGCCCCCCTCCCTCTGACCTATTTTACACCCTACTAGGTTCAATAATTGGTATCAAAGCTAAGCTCAATTAAAAAGATCTAACATATCTTCAGTAAAAGATTAATATGAGTGAAAATAGCGTAATGCATCTACCCGGTAATATGAACACATAGATACTTTCAGAAGGATTATCTATGTCTCGACCCCCTCTGTTCTTCGGATAGAATTATACATTCTGGAAGAACAGAATGAAAAACTTCATACAGTCTCAATACATGTATGACTGGCTTGCTATAGCCAACGGACATTACATTCCTACTATCACAGAAGATAGAGTTACTTCTCCAAAATCAGAAAGTGAATATAACGATGCTGATATGAAGAAACTGCAAAGCAATGTTGCAGCTATTAATTTTCTTCACTGTGCTTTAGATGCTACAAAATATAATAAAATTTTAGGATGTGAAAACGCTAAGGAAATCTGGAAGAAACTTGAAGTGACCTATGAAGGAACAGACAAGGTCAAGGAATCAAAGATCAACCAGAATCTACGACTCTATGAGTTGTTTGAGATGGAAGAGAATGAATCCATATCCAACATGAACCCTAGATTCACCAACATCATTAACAAGCTCAAAAGACTGGGAAAAAGCTTTTCAAAAGAGTAACAAATGAAGAAAATCCTCAGAAGCCTGATAAAAAAGTGTCAGGCCAAGAAGACTGCTATAGAAGAGGCTTAAGACCTCATCACATACAAGTATGATAGATCCTTAATTACTCATGAAATTTCTATGCAGAACTTTTAGAAGAAGGATAAAGCTAAAGCTGAGGGAAAGAAAGCAATCATCCATAAAGCTGAGGCTGTAGATGATAGCTCTTCAGAAGATGATGAAGAAATGGCAATGCTAGCCAGAAAATTCTGGAAATTCGTGAAGAGAAATTCAAAGACTCCCCAAAAATATCAGAAGAAAGGAAGCTTTCCTTAGAAATCAGATTTTCAGAAGAAAGATTTCTCAAAGAATAGACTCCGAGGATCTGAAGAGAAGTCCAGAGGAGAGAATCAAAAGACCATCACCTGCTTCGAATGTCATCGAGAAGGACATATCAAGTCTAGCTATCCTAAACTCAGAAAGGAAAAGGGAAAGAAGGCCATGGTGGCAACCTAGACCGATAGCGACAATGAAAGCTCCTCTAAATCATTTGGAAATGAAGAAGAAGTTGCACAAATATGCTTCATTGCGGTTGATGACTTAAGTCCAACATCAAAGTCATGGCATGGAAGCACAGAACGGATGTCCTCATCAAATCAATCCTCCAAAGATAAATCATATCAAAATGATGAGGTAAACTCTATATTCAAAATTCCTGATAAAATTATGCAAGTACTTGCGTAGATTTATAAACGGGTAAAAAAGAACAAGAAACACATGAAGCTTCTGAAAGAAGATTTCGAAGACTTCTGTATTCATGATAGAGCCAGAGACAACATTGATAAAGCAATCTACAAAAGGCAAGGAGAACTTGAAGCAGAGGTTAAAAAGCATAAGAAGGTTCTAGTTTTGGTGGGCATAAATTCAACTGACCTTAGTAGAAGAGTAATGATGCTTGAAGGGCAGCTGTTAGGGAAGATCACTTTGCCCAGCAAAATTGATTCTTAGAAAAAGGAACATCCTCAGAAGATGAACCTTCCTCAGAAACCAAGTCCACAACAAAGGCTATATCAGGGTCAAGCTTCAACCTCTAAGCAAAGAAACTCTAAGTAGTATGGGTACAACTATGGCGCAAGCTATCATCATCAAAGAGAAGGAAGCCAAAAGATGGCTCAAAGAAATCCTCCTATCAAAAGAAGAGGAATACCTCAGAAGCAGCCCATTTAAGAACCATTCGATCTTTTCCACCTCCTAAGGCTTAGTAGAAGGAAGTAGTAAAACTTTATTGTAATATCTATCGAAAGAAAAACCGTACAACTATAATGTGTAGACATAAGAATGGATACTACGATATTTATGCTTGGCCTAATTTAGTTTGTAATGCCCTCAAACCCAAGGGAAACCGAGTTCAAAGATTATAACCATTTCCTTTTGCAGGTAAGTCTTAGGTCCATAGAAGGTCAACAAATTTGGTATGTAGACAATGGATGCTCAAGAAATATGACAGGAGTTGAAAGTTCATTTTTCTCACTAGAATGCAAAAGATATGGAAATGTAAGCTCCAGAGAAAACAAGAAAGGAAAGATCTTTAAAAAAGGAACCTTTGGATCTGAAATCGAGATAGGAGAAGTCTCCCTAGTAGATGGATTAAAGTTCAACCTTCTGAGTGTTGCTCAACTGTGTGATCAAGGAATAAAAGTTACCTTTGACTTAGAAGGATGACCCTTCATGGACTGTAAGAGAAATCAAACTCTCCTTTATACACCTAGAGTTAATAATGTGTTTATAATAAACTTAAATGATAAATCAAAGAGAGATATTTGTTTAATATCCAAAGAAGAAGAGTCATGGCTATGGTACAGAAGATTGGGACATGCAAACATGAATCTTGTAATTAAATTAGTCAAACAAAAACTTGTTGAGGGATTACGAGGTCTAAACTTTGAAAAGGATCATCTATATAATGCATGCCATATATAGAAAACAGTTTAAAAAGAGTTTTAAATCAAAATCTGAATTTTCCACAAAAAGAATTTTAGAACTGGTATACATAGATCTTTTTGCCCTGTTCAGCTTGTGAGCAATGGTGAACACAGATATACCATGGTAATAGTGGATGACTATTCCAGGTATACATGGGTTATCTTGCTCAGTAGTAAGGATGAAGCCTATGAAGATTTCTTTAGACTGTGTAATAGAGTAGAAGTAGAACAAAATGTTTTACTCTCTAAAATAAGGAGTGATCATGGCAGAGAATTTGAAAATCAGCTTTTTGTTGGATTTTGTGATGCTAGAGGCATTGAGCTCAACTTTTCTGCTCCTCACACTCCCCAATAAAATGAGGTTGTTAAGAGAAATAACAAAACTATAGTTGAAATGGCTCGATCCATGCTCAGTGATAATAATTTTCCAAAGTATTTTTTGGCAGAGGTAGTAAACAATGCATGCTATATTTCAAAAAGAGTTAATATAAGGTCAATATTGACAAAACTCCTTATGAAATCTGGAAAGGAAGAAAGCCTAAGATTGGGTATTTTAAAGCCTTTGGATGTATGTGTTTTGTACTTAAAAATAAAGAACAGCTAGGAAAATTTGATCTTAAATCTTATGAAGAAATATTTCTTGATTACTCAACACATAGCAAAGTATACAAAGTCTTTGTCAAAAGAACAGCCTCTCTTGAAGAGTCCATATAGATTTCGATGAGACTAACCATGCAGGTAGAAGAAATGGCTTAGAGGAAGATGTAGAGTTAATCTCACATAAACCATCCTCTGAACCAGAAAAGGGAGAATCCTCAACAAAGAACGAACCATCTGATATAAGTTTCTCAAATCAAGGAAATGAAGAAAGAGCTCTAGAAGCAAAAGAAGATCTTTCTCATTATGATCTACCCAAAGAAACAAGGACCAAGAAGGGCCATCCAGAAAGATTGATTCTCGATGCACCTCAGAATATTGTACTCACTAGAAGATAACTTATCAGAATGATAAGTCATCCCGCA
The DNA here is from genome assembly GCA_949673415.1 of Euphorbia schlechtendalii. NCBI lineage: Eukaryota > Viridiplantae > Streptophyta > Magnoliopsida > Malpighiales > Euphorbiaceae > Euphorbia > Euphorbia schlechtendalii. Next base: position 5,272 of record CATIWQ010095164.1, on the reverse strand, counting down.
TTTGTCTCTATTATTAAACCAAAGAAATTTGAAGATGCTGAGCATGATGAAAGTTGGATGATGGAAATGCAAGAAGAACTCTATGAATCCACCAGAAATGATGTATGGGACTTAGTTTCAGCTCCAAAGAAAAAATCTATCATTGGAACTAAGTGGGTCTTCAGAAACAAACTAGATGAAGTAGGAAATGTAGTAAGAAACAAAGCAAGACTTGTAGCTCAAGGATACAATCAACAAGAAAGAATTAACTATGATGAAACTTTCGCCCTAGTAGCTAGACTTGAAGCCATAAGGATCCTCTTTCACATCTCATATGGGATTCAAACTATACCAAATGGATAAGAGCGCTATTCTAAATAGAGTTACTACTGAAGAAGTATATGTCAAGCAACCTCTAGGATTTGAAGATTCAAAGTATCCATGTAATGTATTCAAATTGAAGAAAGCCTTATATGGACTGAAGCAATCTCCCAGAGTTTGGTATGAAAGGTTGACAAGATCTCTCATTTCCAAAGGATACATCAGGGGAAAGACTGACACAACATTATTCATCACAAAAAGAAACAAGGATATTCTCCCTGTACAAATATATGTTGATGATATTATATTTGGAGCCACTAACGAAAAGCTATGTAAAGAATTTAGCTCTTAAATGAAGAATGAATTTGAAATGTCAATGATGGGAGAATTAACCTTCTTCCTTGGACTCCAAATCAAGAAAAGTTCAAATGACATATTCATCAATCAATCTTAATATACCAAGGAGATTTTGAAGAAATTTGGTATGGAAGATGGAAAAGAAATGTCAACTCCAATGGCATCAAATACTATTCTCAACAAAGATCTAGAAGGGAAGAAAGTTGAACTAAAGCTATTCAAAGGAATGATTGGATCTCTTCTATATTTCATAGAAAGCAGACTTGACATTCACTATGTTGTATGCTACTGTGCAAGATATCAAAGTGATCTAAGGGAGTCGCATCTGAGTGTTGTAAAAAGAATTCTGAGATATCTTCTTAGAACCATAGAAACTGGATTATGGTATCCAAAAAATGGTGATTTCTCACTTAAAGGATTCATTGATGCTAATTATGGAAGAGATCAATTGGAAAGAAAGAGCACTAATGGAGGATGTCACTTTCTTGAAAACTGCATTATCTCTTGGCACAACAAGAAACAGACCTTAGTAGCACTGTCAACCATAGAAGTTGAATATATGGCAGTAGAAAGCTGTATCGCTCAAATTCTATTGATCAAATAGTAGCTAGAAGTTTATGGGATCAAGTCAGAATGTATTGAGATTCTCTACGATAACAAAAGTGCGATTGATTTATCAAAGAATCCTATTCAGCATAGTAGAATGAAGCACATCAACATTAGACATCACTTCATAAGAGATCATGTTCTTAAAAAAGACGTGAAGCTAGTATACATATCTACTGAAGATCAAAGAGCTGACATCTTCACAAAACCTTTTAGCAAAGATCCATTCGATTTCCTCAGAAGAGAAATCGATATGATTAATCTAGTGTCAATATTACTCAGAAGGTGGTATATCTACTCAGAAGAAGAACTTATCTCAGAAGCAACATTCATCCTCTGAAACCAAGCGCAGTGCTATAACTCAGAAGATACAACCCGTGAACCGTACCCATAGATGGCCTATTGCATCACCAGAAAAATGTTGCTTAAAGTGCTAAAAATGTTACAACAGCTTCTGTTGCAACACTTATCGTAAAAAAAATTGATGTTTCTGCTCTCCTTGCAATCGGTGCCTGTTGCAACACATTTTACATTTTTAGCAACCCACCAAATTGTGTTGCAACAGGCAGCTGTTGCATCACTTTTTAAGCCTATTGCAACACCATTTTCGGTGTTGCTAATAAATCTCCCGTCGTCATGGTTAATGGCCATTACATTTTTTGCAACACTTTATTGACACTACAGCAACACTTTTTTATACACTTTTGTAACATTTGCATTACTTTTATTCATATTTGCAACACTTCTGTGCAACACTTTTTTATCATTTCGCATCACTTTTATTAATATTTGCAACACAAATTTTTTGACACTTTATTTATCACTTGTATCACTTTTGTTAAATTTGCAACTCTTATTTCTGACACTTTATTTATCATTTGCAATACTTTTTTTTAAACATTGCAACTTTTTATTTCCCATTTGCAACACGTTTTTCATTAGTGCAACATCTTTTTAAAACACTTGAGTGGGTAGTTGCAACTCAATTTAACAGTATTGGCAACACTTTTTTTATATTAATTTATGCATATAGCTTCATTAATTTATATTACCGAAACCTAAATAATTCATTATATAATTTGTAAAGACATCCACAATAAGCATATAAAAGTCTTGCTGCCATATTTTTCCATACACAAGTCCATAAAGCATTGTATCCAAGTTCACAAAACATAAAATCCATAACTTAAATACCTAAGTTCATAATATTGTATCTAACTTCATAGGACAAAGGTACTACAAAACACAATTGCCGAAACAAATTTCCAACAAAGTTCAATCAATAACTTAATCAACCGCCATGTCCTCCCTCACAGAGACATTGTCACTTGTAATTTCACAATCATCCAAATTAATGGAACCCAAATTAATTGTGATATTAGGATTATCTGTGGCAATCTTGTTAACTATCAAAGCTAATTGTTGTTTCACCTGTTTATTGATATCTCCTTGACCATCACTTGCATTTTATCCTATAGCCTTGCTTCTAATTCTTCAAAAATAATGGCCATCTCATTTGAAGTCTTTATCACCTTCATTGAGTTTGATTTCTTTGGTAATGCATGCCTGCCAATGAGCCATGAGGGTCCATGAGATGATTCCCCACTAATCAGCTGCTTAACGCTTTCACTATTCACACCAGAATTGCACAATCCTTGAAGAGTAGACTACAAAATGCCAAAACAACACTTAAGTTCAGAATCCAAATGACACATAGATAAGAACAATAGTAGTTTATCCGAGTTGTAGAAAAAGAAACCTACACAGACAAAAACAATGACACACATATGTATGTTGAGTTAGAGAACTAGGGAGCAGTGGGTTACATTTTTTACAAAATAATTTACTAGTTAGAATACCAAGAAACATCAAATGTAGAATAAAGGAAAGAGTTTGAAATATTTCCTTGAAAAGAGTTCAAAATCTAGGTCGGAAACATAAGATTCAGAATTTATGCCAATTCAGAACATGAAATTCTCACGAGTGATCGATGATTCGATGAACAAAAATAAACTATACATTTTGAGTAGTTATCTAATGCTTATTCTACTCCATAAGGCAAAACAATAGATATTTCTTTCCAAATCCAACTACCAAAAATACACAAATTAATAGTGTAATACAAAAGCAAGCATATTACTTACAATTTTAGAATTTACGGCATCACTATTTGTCTTGTATTCCATTTGCGAATATGAATGAACATTTCAGCCTTGGATGGTTCTTGCCCATTTTTTGCAATTTTCTAGCACACAAGGGAATTCTAATGACAAACATGAAATGTATAACCCCACACACATTCAAATGTATAACCCAACATATAAACATTTCAAAGAAACATAATTTGGGATAAATTTATGAACACACTATCATTTATTTCGGCAACATATATTACATTTGAAACAAACTGAATTTGGGTTTAAACTGATGCTATTTATATGGATTTGGGATCAAATTTCAGCACATATTATGCATGATGAACACAAACTGTTTATTTAAAATTTTAGCTAATATCAACAAAAAATTAAAATCAGATCATATATCATTTTATCACTAACATATAGTGAATATGATACATACCAATTTGTTGTTCACTTGAGCAAAACTAACTAGGCCCGCAGTATGTGGTTCGGTAACCTTGCTTCGATTAGTAGCATTTCATTTCGCTGCCTCGTACAATGGCATAATAAACAGTTAACTACTTCTAGCCTAATTCTCGATAAATGGTCGATCTTTGTAACAAACAACATTAAGTAATTTTACAAAACATTGTAATGTACCTTAACCTTTGCATCTGACCAATATGTTACGAGCTATTTGAACTCTTCTAGTGGAATGTCGGATGGCCTATTCTTCATCAATTCCTCATAATTATTTTCATAAGGAGTGAAATGATCTTTCTTGATACGAGACTTCTTTACCTTCGAAGCATCATGTATTGTCTTTAAAGTCCAACGTTTCCTTTCTCATCTATGTCATACTTATCCTAAAATATATACGATCATGAAGTTAATTAAAGTATTTGAAAATTAAGTATTTCAACTCTTGAAATAGCATTTGTTACCCGAACATAGCCACAATCCATCCTTATCAGGAACCTCGTGCCAGTCGACAAAGTTCAGTGGCACATACTCCCTTCCCAAAGATCCCAAGAACACGCTAAATTGTGAAATCATTTGAGAATCGGATGAAACAAGTTGACACCATTCATTTAGAGTTATGGTCTTTCACTCCTTCCATGTATGTATAAAATCCATCTTGGTTTTTCCTCTACATTTTCTTTTCTTACTTTCAGCTTCCATTACATCTACCAATATCACATGAAGAAAAAATTATATAAATAAACATGAAAAAAATGCAAAAATAAATATATAAGTGAGTTGAGATTCAACCTGTTCACTATTCAATGGGTTGAGATTCAGGTTGGGGCAACACAAACTTGCCAATTTCTTTATTAATTCATTGTTGATCCCTCAAAGCTATATAAGTAGCCATGGACCCAACTTTGGTCTTGTTTTGCCTTTGTAATGTTGGAACGGAAGGTTGGCTAGTTGGCTGAGTCACATTTGGATGATTTGGTTCAACACCATCCACTATCTTCGATTCTGTAATCCTTCGACTTTGAAACCTTGTAACATGAGCTGGACTCAACTTTGAGACTTCATGAGCACAATTCACCTTGCAGTAAAGGAAATGAAGTAAATAATCATCAAAACCATGAAACCTTTGTTGCTTTTTTTATAAGTGTAATTGTGCTCAATAATATAATAACTCAAAAGTATAAAAGCAGGGCTGAATTGATTTAGTGTAAATTATTGAAAATTGAAAGTGACATATAAAAAACACAACACCTTTGTTGATTGACTTTGTTGTTGTGAGCTCGCATCTTCCTCCACAGCAACTATTGATTCAATCTAAACTTTTTTATTCAATTTCTTCTTGCCAGCCTGTTTCGAACGCTGTACTCGGTTCCTTTTACGCTATTAAAATAAACAAGGCTCAATGCAAG
>CATIWQ010095149.1:0-31292 GCA_949673415.1 Euphorbia schlechtendalii | reverse complement strand
GCTGAACACCGAAAGGTTGCAAATGTTTCGCCCCGGAATAAGGTTAAGTGTCCACCCATGGTCTCTAAATACCTTGGTTGGATCAAGAGACGGTTTGGTGTATTTCATCCAGTAAATGTAAAGAATTCTATTAGGGTATCTTGTATATTGTAGTAGGCTAGTAGCTTTACATGTAGTCACTTTCTTTGCAGATTTAATCACTAATGCAAACGTTTAACTGTTGTTGTAAGATGGATTTTGACTCGCTATATACAAGTTTATTGTTACTAACTTTATATTTTACATTAAGTCAATGCATACAGGTAAATTCGAAATCATTTTAGATTTATTTGATTTACATTGTAATATTATTCAGTTTTCTTCAATGGGTATTGAATGTCATATGCATTTGCATAACAAATTTGGTGTTTAGCATTCTTCATTGTTTACGCCAATGGGGACTCGATCAATCATTCTAAAATATTTTAAAACAAATGTGCTTTCATAATGCCAGCTTTACAATTTCATATTCCCGTCCAATACGTATAAGGTACGATCTATTCAAGACTCTAGATCAACCGCAGCCTCTAACTAACGTCAAAAAGCAGTATTTGGTACTAAGCAATTGTCCCATTGTTAGGAAGACAATGTGTTCTATTAAGTTGACAATCTGACTCCACAATCAATATGAAAAGAATTGAATTCACTTAATTGAATTGATTTTTCAAATAAATTACTTTCTTTGGAAACTTTATTTATATTAAAAAAATTCTATTAATTTTTAACTAATATATTTGACATTTTTTCAAAATAATTTATACAAGTATTTTGACTCAAACTAAAAACATATAAGAAAGTAAAATGGTGAAGATAATATTCAAATATATAACTTAAACGAATTTCTTTGAAATCTTATAACTTTTTGCAATATTTATATTCCTTGCATTCACAAAAATCTTGCATGATTCAAATTCTATTAATATTTATTTAGTTCCAACAAGGAAATTTAACAAAGTGAATTCAATTGAATTGAATTCTTTCGAAATGGATTCCAAGCACACCTTATAGAATAAGAGAATCTAAAAACAAAACAAATAAATAATAAGAATACAGCCGGAGTCGAGTAAAAAATGAGCAAAACAATAGAACAATATACAAAAATTGGTTCCCTAAGATCATCTATGGTTGGGTATCTTCTATAGACTATTGCTCACTCCAACATACAATTAAATGGCTAAGCAATTGATTGCAGATTAACCAATATATTATTAAATATCACATCCAAATTGTGAATCCTTCCCTCTTCTTTTTCATTTCTGAATGGACTTTCTATTCTCACATCTTTGTTCGATCCTTTTCTCATCATTTGCCACAAGGCTGCGAAGTATCCAAAACAGACCATTATCCTTCCAAGTATCAGTTATTAAGAAGCATATAATGGAGACAGTCAAATGCATGTATAGATTTGGATGTAAAAGTGCTAGAGAGTAGAGCGCATGCACGTAAATTAACAAATATTCATTGGTTAAATGCATCAACACCCTCTAAACTTGGCAACTTTTGCCAGATGGCACTTAACTTTCAAAAGTTCCGGTTAGCCCCTGTACCAGTTAGCCCCCCTCGTTGCCAGATTTCAGATTTTGATTGGTTTGACTTTTCAAAGATGTCATTTTTCTGATACCTCTCTGTCAAACCAAAAGTTGACATGCGGCATTGAAGGATAAACCCAGTGCACTTTTTACCAAGTTCAGGGCTAACTGGAACTTTTAAAAATTAAGGATGGCTTCTAGCAAAATTTGTCAAGTTCAGGGGGTGTTCATTTAGTGAATGTGTGGTACCTCCAAACAACAGCAGGGAGTCAACAAACGGAGCTGAACTTTTCTAAAGGATCGGAATCTTCAAGCATGGAGGCAGCCAGAAAGCAGTCTGCCGCATCAGCCATCCGCCCATCCTCTTTATGAACCATACCAAGATAATACCATGCCATGCGGTTGGTAGGTTCTATCCTTAATGCATCAGATAGCATGCTTCTTGCGACAGGCAACGAATTGGACCCCATCTTGGGTAACAGGCAACCAATCACTAACTTGCTAGGAACATGGTGTGGATCCAGTAAAAGACCATTAATATGATGGCACATTGCATCTTGTAGTTGCCCACGCGCTTCACACATTACTCCTAAAAAAATGTACCGTGGAAGCAAATTAGAAATTTAGAAATTAAAGGTAGCATCACCACTTATCGTGCAGATCATTTTCTTCCGAATACAAGTTTGGAAGAATCAATCAACAAAAGAGACAAAAGAATCAAGTGCATAATTAAGCTTTCTAAGGATTTAATATGTTAATGAAAGGTTAAGGCCCCCTTTTGTGAATACAGAAAAGTCCAGGATCTGAAGACATAATTTATTCTAGACTAATATATTCACTCTCCTATTCATTCTTTACCACATCAAGGACTCATCTGCAAGGTAAGAACAAGCGCGACAAATATATGAACCAAAAAACAGCTATGTCAGTTCCTACAAATGTGTCATACTTTTCTATATTTGATGGAATTTTATTATATATCGTATTACTTCAATTAATGATGCCGAAAGGCCCGAAACTAGTGTTTGTAACCACTAAAACTTGAGCAATAAAATTGTTATATTCTACAGGATTAACTGTTTAACAATGAAGATACAAAATTACGCCCAGAATCTAAAAGATAATTTAACTAAATCATGTACTATCCTTGCTTGAGAACAGCCAAAAGAGCAGTATTTACAAGAAGAAAGTGCATTCTAAAGGCTCTATGTTATAATGTTATCTTCTCGTTACACTATACATAATTCTAACTCCTCATGTTTTCCCTGTTGATAGTTCAACAAAAGCATAGAGATGGTCTAACAAGGTATAAGCTATTTAAATAATCAGGCAACCACATTCATGCAAATAAAACCAAAAAGGAAGTGTAAAATACAAGTAAACACGCTGAAAAGCGTCATAGTTAATAAAGTTAAAATTACCTTCTATGAAAAGCAATTCAGCAGAGTACTGTTTCAACTCTTTAGCTTTTCCCAAGCACACTTCCACATCCTTCCAATGCGAAAGCCTAGAGTATAAATCAGCCAGACCATGCCAAACTTCAAATTCATTGAGTTTTTCATCATCAGCCTATCACAAAGAATGGAAATAAAATGATTAAGGTGTAAAAATAATAATTTCTATATGAATTTTCTAAATAGACCCATCACCCATAAGATAATTTAAAGCCAACTAAAACATGAGAAACAAATTCATGGGGTTGTGACACTTTAATTTTGATAAAATAAGAAAAAACATTGCTTATGAAAAAACTATCGAGACTCAAGAGTATATAGATAGAACTGAATGCACAGAGAAATCCATGTATTTTTATCCAATCAGGCATTTGACAAATGAAAATATGACTAGTCAGGTGGTTTACGTGAACCTATATGTATATCAAACATAAACATAGTGGAAAATAATAATAATAATAATAATAATAATAATAATAATAATAATAATAATATTTAAAGAATATTATGTAAAATGGACCAAAAGAGAGAAAAATTAGTCCTCGCCTGAGAAGCGCTCTTGAGAGGACCAAAAGATTTCCTTCGAGCTTGAACCAACGCAAGAAGGTAGCGATAAGTTTCAATAGCATCCATGTGCAGTGACTGAGATACTTTGAGCTTTGCTTTTAGCCTGAGCAGCGGTGCTTGTTCCCATTTTGCAGTCTCATCCAAAGCAGCATCAGTAACTACCTCAGCCTCTGGAAAACGCTGTTGAGCAGACAAAACCAGCACAAGCAATCTCCAACCTTTTAATAATGATCCACCGGTTGCATCAATGAACTTTTTTACACAATGCAAAGCTGCATTTAAATTCCGTTGTTCTGCATATTGAACTCCCAAGTCAAATAATAGATCTGGATTGTTTGGCTCCAAGGAAACTGCACTGTCTAGGGATCTCAATGCTTCAGATTGAAGACGAGATCTTTCAAAATCAGAGGAGGAAAGCTTAGCTTGCCTTCCCAAACAAAGACCGAGAACGCGAAGAGCCAAGCCTTTTAGATGTTCGTCAATGCCCTGAGCATTTCTGATTGCTCTTTGTGTATATCCTACTCCCTCTTCAGCAAGATGAGAATCCTCACTACAGATCTTGCCTGCTAATAACAAGGCTACGAGATCATCAGGTTTTTCATGTTGGTGTAGAGATTTCCTCAATAAGTTTATAGCAACATCATTTTGTCCAGCTCCATAGTGACAAAGTGCTAAAGTATTCCAGCGCTCAACACGATGAAATACCCCAGGCATAATCTCTTCAAATTGTTTTCCTAAAATTGATGTTTGGCTACATATTGATAGGGCAAAGGTGAGGTGCTCCATAACTGATGGATCCCATTTAGTTTTCCCAAGGTAAAATTTCCGAATGAGAATCATCAGAAGTAAAACTGCCTCTTCTAGATTATGTTTAGGAACATATGAGCCATCAATCTGAGCTGCTAAACTGAGTGGGCCAGCTTCCACTCCACTGTGCAATAAAAACACTGCAAATGCCTTCTGAATTCTTGCACAGCATTCATTATCAAGGTTCCATTGGCTGAGGAGAGCACGCCTATAGGCCAACATAGCCTCATTGTAGCAACCAGCCTGCTTCCATAACTCAGGGAGGAGTTCTACAGCTTGACTAACCGTATCTTGCAATCGACTGTCTACCTGCCCATCAGGTATGCCCTGATGGAATATCTTCTCCAAAGCATCAAGCACATTCTTACATTCATTAGCAGCTTCTGAAAGGCCATGCATAACAAGGGTTGTAAGGAGATTAACATGATTAAAAGGTAATATCTACCAATATCTACCACAAAAGTTTTTTTTATCAAAGATTATAAAAATGACTAACCATTTAGTCTCCCAAGTTTTTGAAGAGACTTGGATTTTAAGTATATTGCTTCAAGCACAAGGCTAGCAGCATGTTGTGACACAGCTTGCTGAGATGCAGCATGCTGTGATTCATTGCGAGCACGTCCCTTCTTTGCAGGTTGTTTCTCGGAAAGCGATTGTTGTAATCTTTCGATGGCTGATTGGAGATCAATGCCATCAAAAACACGAAGGGCTCCTTCAACATTGCCTCTTTGATATTCTAACCTCCCAAGAAGCGCTCTTGCTTCCTGGATTGTTCAAATTAGAGATAAAATATGAGAAATTATTCTTAACAAACAATAGTTGAGTGAACTTTGTTGTTAGCAATATTAAAGAAAAACAGCCAGATAAGAAAAACTGATGTGAAATGTTCTATTTTGTGCACACATTATATGATTTGTTTGACAGAAGATAACTTTCATATGGGAATGGATTGTCTCACCATTTTGACTCCTAATTTATAATTAGGTCATTCATATTTCCAAATTTTGGAAAAGCACAAAGAGAAACACATTCCCATTTTCTAAAACAAATTATTTGTAGAAACTAGAGAAGAAGACACTGTAGTCCATGTGCTAAATAAACAGGCTAAACATTTATATATACAGGTACTTATCCTGCATGAAATTTGAAAAGGCCATAAATTATATATTCTAAAATTTATTATGATTAAACGTGTGAAGTTACTAAGCATCCCTGCGGAGAATATTATTTACAATTCATGCTTGTCGTATTTACAATAATCAACATAGACTAGCATGTATAAACCACGCACTCATACAGACAGAAGAGTGTTACTAGGTTAAGTCAGCTTCAGTTTTCTCCTAAATAGCTACAGTTGGTTTGATTGTTCAACCCAGGTATGAATAAATGATAAAGTCTGAATGCATGCATGAACAAGCATGGGGGCCGAGAACATGCAGTCACTTGTAAGTTCCTTTTCATATTGTTAGTAGTTTAGATTTAGACATTTAAAAAAATTAATGTTGTTTTCCTGAAAAAACCTGAACCTTTCCTTTAACAGTGATAACATGAATCTTCAAAAATGGTAATTCATGCACAGTTACATACAAAATGGTATAGCCATCTAAACCGAGTCTGCTATCACTATAAATTATGATGCATGCTAACATTATCTAATAAAATCAAAAGCATAATTCTTGCAACACTGGTACCATAATTAGAAGAAAAAAAAACTTAATCATATGATTCTCCATGAAATCCAATCATTCATCCTTAACCAATCATGCCTACAAAACAATAAATACATGTTCGATGCTTTACATTAGGCTACAACAATACGCCAATAACCATGTAGAGGGCAACTAGCTCAACTGATAAGTTCGGAGGTCGACCAAAGCCTCAATAGCCTAGGATTATTGATTAGCTTTTGGCAATGCCATTGTTACGACCATTAGCCTTTTCATATATGCCTTCACAAATACAAGTACATTCGTTGCAATTTTGTGAAAAGTCCTAGAATGTTAATGTTAAATGCAGGGAATAGATTAAACAATAATCTCCATATATTTAATTTCAATCTTGCGCAGCAGGATCTAGTTGTCTATTTCTACACGGGGAATTGTTAGCTTCTTTGCTTCTTTTTAGAACCCAAGTTTCCATATTTTGTTGTTGATATTTTGTGGTCTAGATAAGCATGCTGGTCGGTTGTTGGCAGTGTTATGTTACATGAAATGAGAATGATATAATTATGATACTGTTTTCTATGGGCAAGTTTTACACTAAGCTGTATACAGGATGGTTTTGAGCCCTTCACCGTATGAAGCCACAGAAACCAATTATACCAGTAAGTTAATTTGCACAAACATATGCTAAGAACTAGTTGTCCATTTTAATGATGCATGAGGAAGTGGTATGCATGATGAATTGAAGACTGATGGAACAAGTTTTGAAGTCAATGATATAACCTCAAAATTAAGCGCTAACCCCTCTCTTAAAGAAGATTCTGCTTCTTGAATATTTCCCTCATCAAGTTTTGCTTCCACTTCAGTCGTTTGCATGGATAGTCCATTTGCATAGACTTCTCGTATAAGTGTGTGTTCGTCATTCTCGCCAGAACTGGAAGATTGGCTCCCTACCATTTGTTCTCTTACTCCTCTTCCAACATATATTACTATTTGGCTCCAATGCTTTAACCTCCTGACAGAGTTGACAATGGATTAATTGAAGTACAGCAAAGCACCGGATAAAAAAAGAAATGACTGCAATGTACATCATAAATAAAACAAATAAATAATATGAAGAGAACGTTATAAGAAACAGATAGAGACTGGAAGAAAAGAAGAAGAAAAACAACATTTCATTCAAATTTCCAAGCATTTGAAATCCAGATTTTACGTTGACTCACAAAAGAAATTGATCTCCAACAATTAAGTTATACACAAACAAAATAACATTAAAGGAAAACAGCAAATCACAGATCCGAATTGATAAAATAAATATTTTGAACATTTGAAAGGAAGAAACAAAAAGATTACACAACACAATTGAAGAATATTGATACAGGTAAATCAGCAATATTCTCCTATATTGCCGAAGAAAATATAAAACAAATAGGAAAAGAAAACTCACCGGAAGAAAACGAAGCTGACAAAGAGCAAATTCTGGTGAATCCGGAGGTGGATCAACGGAAACAGAAAAGCAGAGTGAACGGGAAATGGGCGAGACTTTAAGAGGAAAATCGGATCCGAGAATTTAATTCAATTAGAGTCGCTCTCATTCATTCAAATTAGTGGAATTATTTTAAGGCAATAAACGGAGCATTAGGATCCAAATTTAGCGTTAAATATCGCTTTTTATTATTATTAAAATCAAGATTAAGTGTTTGTTTGTGTGAGCGCCAAACTAAATACTTCCTGTGTTGCATTGAGCACAGAAATAGAATGATTTATTTTATTTTTTAGAATACAATGAAAGAAAAATTAAGGGCTAAGCTACAAATTTTTGTTGTGGGCCTCACTCTTATGAACTTGTAATTTGGGTTAAAAGGAATCATAAAGAATTGTTTGATATCTTGTAACATACGCACAATAGTCTCATACCGAGAACATGGCCAATATGGTCAACACATATATGATCAATAAAAGAAAGCTATGAGGTGTCTGTTAATAATTCAAATATAACTTTGTTTTCTTTTACAAATTGAAGTTTTTTTCATTTTTATGTATAACCTATCTTTTTTTTTTGATAACCTATCTAATTTCATTACACAAAGCTGAGAATGAAAACGCAACGAACAACACATTTATGCTTAGTCAATAACAAATTTTATTAATATTGTTAAGTTGATTATGCATGAACTTGTGTACTGCAAATAAATTTATCAATCATTAAATGTTTGTTGGCTATCAATTAAAATAATTCTCTTAATGTGCTAAATATATACATCGACTATAAAATAATCAATTTTTATACGTTGAACATGAAATAAGCATTTGAATTATTTAACATAACCAAAATAATATTTAAATCTATCATACAAGCAAATAAATATGATGTTATACTCGCATTAGCAATGGTGTATTAAAAAAACCAAATTTCAAACCCTCGTGGCCAACACAACCACGTAGATAATTGTTGATTATTGCTAAGTATTTTATCACGTTCCATCATATTAATCTTCAAAACATACCATATAGTTTCCATCCTAATATAATATAATGAAATATATATATATATATATATATATATATATTTATATATATTAGAGTGTTAAAATATCATAAAGATCTTATTCATGTATATTTGGGTCTGGTTTCTCATGACAATTGAGATTATTTGTATATAAATTTTCTATATAAAAGAATAAAATGGAATTCTTTCAAATAACGTACAATGCTAGTAAAACTTAATTTAATTTGATATGGTTGAATATACTGAAAATTTGTCATCTTAAGTTCAAAAATAACATTAAAAAGAAGAATGGAGAGGATAAGCACTAAAAAAGATCACTTAAAATTCTCTAAGCAGCAAGATTACAAGGTGTAACAACCACTGTCAATACATTCTGCAACTGTCTAAATTGAAGATATATGGATTTCCAAATGATTTAAAATTATTTTTGCACTGTTAAAACAGCAACATAAATACTTGTAATAAAAATCAACCTAAAAATGCGTCACTGTGTAGTCACTTATGTACAGTTTTGATGGTTTGGTTGTAAATAGTCATCTATTGCAGGCTTCTTTTTGAGCTTCTTTCATGCAGAAGTTCCAGGCTAATAAGGCTGCTCCTACTGCAGGTTCTACCTGATGTTTAACAAAACAAAGCTTGTCCGTATAAACAGATTCCAACACAGCAGACAAAATACTATACGCTTGTTTTACAAGCACCATTCAGTACAACACACTAAATAAACAATTTATAAGACATCCTACTTTCTAGGCCTAGTTGTAGAATTTGGTGAAAAGCGTGAAAATTCAGCCTCATGTGATGTCAATCTAGTTTCATTGGTCTAGAGATTCTTATTGCACTTGTAAATGACATGATCAGATAACTTGTCAGTGATCATGCAAGACCAAGTTCTATACATTATTACAGTGAGTGATTTCAGTTTTTTATTTCTTAGCTTCTAATCATGATGGCAAAACATTTCAATCTGAATTCAAGAATTGCAGTTTCACAGTTTTTACAAGCCAGTACTAGTATAATCACTGTTCCACTGAATTAGAAGAGTTAGGCTCTATTCTTTTCACCTTCAATTTGGTTCAGTTTTGTTAAGTTCAGTTAAGTTCAATCCAGGTCGATCAAGTTGAGTTAAGTTCAGTTTAGTTCAATTAAGACCCATTAAGTCCAATTAAGTTAAGTTCAGTTCAATTCCATTAATTTTTAATTTAATAATAATTATTCTAACCAATACTTTAATAAAAATTAATAGTAATAATAATAATAATCAATAACAATAAAAATAAAAATATTAAAATGGAAAAATAATTATTAAACAATGTAATTAACAATCAGTAAGAATAATTTACAAATGGTAAACATTACTAGTGTTATTCAAATAATAATATTATTAATGTCACTTTAATATAATAATATTTTTAATTATAATCATTGTATCGATTAATTAGAAAATGTAACATGAGACAATAACACAGGAATGTTTATTAATTGAAAAGATAATTACTTTTATTGTTTATATTTCAATAATAAGTGATAATTTTAATCTAAACTACAAAATAATATAACAACTATTATTTATTCATGTGTAATTGTAACAATAATTATTATTTGAATAACAAAATTATAATTATATGATTTTATGTACTATAACAATTTTTTATTATTAATGTTATCAAAATTGTTGTATTTATTATTAACTATATGTAGTTATTAATATAACGATTGTATATATTAATAATTATTTATCATAATATATTAGAACTATTTATTTATATTTGTATTATTATAATTATATTTTATTAAAACTAGTTTTATTATAGTCGTGCACTTAATTTTATTGTTTATAATTATTTATTATTACATATTACAATAATTAATTGATATCGTTTAGTACTATTTATTTTTAATTATTAATATATTATTTATTATTTTCAATATTTATTAGTTTTAATATTATTTTAATAATTAGTGTATTATTTTTAAGTTCAATTTAGTTCAGTTAAGTTCGGGTCCATTAAGTTCATTTCAATTAAGTTAAGTTCAGTTAAGGTCATTAAGTTCAGTTCAGTTTCAAAAGTTGAAAATAACGGGGCCTCACTAGACATCGGTACAAACTACAAATAGCTATATAGTAATCAGTACAACAGAAATTGACTTAAGGTTACCTTAGGCCGAATCGAGACAGCTCCAGGGTAGTTTCTGGATATACAATTTATAACCTCTTTTCCTATATCCCACCTCCTCTTTGCTTCAAGAACACCACCAACCATCACAAGGGGAAAAGAAGAGTTCCCATCTGCAACAGTATTTATTGCATAAAATAAAAGAACTCCGAACTTTGCACAGAAATAAGGGGCCAGGCACATACATATCAAGCACAGCCTTGCGTAAAAAAAGCAGTACTATCTAGTCTCCCACGATCATTACAAGCACATCAACTAACTTACATAGATCTTTTATAATGTGTTCCATTAAAAAACTAGTAAAGCCGCTCCCATGGCACTTCAAGTCGTAACAAACTAAGGGACATAAAGGATAGATAAAACTGCAATTGAAATTAAATTTCAATCACCAGTATCATGAGCGTCCACATTATCCAACTTTAATACATACAATATAATTAGCAATCATTTAATTTTATGAACTAGGAAAAATGAGTTGTTTTTCACCTCATACCCTCCAGCCCATAACATAAAGCTGAAAGCGAAAAATCAGCTTTTCTTCTGTAAATGTCTATCTGTGTGTGTTTACTGTCTAATGAGTGGATGATGAATATCATTATTCAAAGATATGAAAAATAGAAGATGAACAGAGCTTTGTAATGAACTGAAAACTAGCAAGTATTCCTAAAAGGTAAATCTACCAAAATGAAGGGAATTATACAGTCAAATAGAAATAGAATCAGTAAAGAGATTACTGCCCAAACTAACATTCAGTAGAAAAAACTCTACCGCCCAGTCATTAGGCCGGTTCCTTTCTAAATTCTCAAAAAGATGCATTCCACAATCTTAAACACTTAGAAATAAATAACCTTAACCTGCACCTGCCCCTCCTTTCTCCATTTAGGCCCATAAACCACTTGTCCTTCAATTTCCAATTTTCCCTTTATTCCTATTATCACATTCTCCATTGTTGGAGGTGGGCATTTCCAAGTTTCAGCCCCCTGATCTACCAAAAAGGATGTCCAATTATTCATTTATTGACAAGGTAGAACAGCTCTTTTTCTACTGCTGGTTCATTGGATTTATTTTCTAGTTAGTTTGTTCTGGACTCAATTAGGGGAGATCCTTCAATCACTTGAAACTAATTTCTTAAAAAAACTTGACTGAAAATACTCTGCTGCAATCTGCATCTATTTTACAGCAGTCTAAATCAGAAATACTAACACAACTGATAACAGACCACAAAACTGGCACAACAATATCTAACAAACACAACAAATACGAGACACAATAGTGGAGGGTTCGAAGCCAAGCTCCCTGATCCCTCCAAGGGTGGCAAATCATATGTGTTCTGACAATGCAGAACAAGACTTCATTCTTTCATTCTACTGCTAGCTAGTAATTTAATTTCACTGCTGCAGCATAAAAATTAACATGTACTACTTTCAAATATGAAGTTCATATAACAAGTAAGTAGCTTCATGTGGTAAACACTTTCAATGGCTTATTGCTATTTCATTTCATTGTTAAAGAACCAAACAAAAGCCTCCATTTATATAGTTATTTCACCAAGAGTCGTCATACCTTTACCACTCAAGCCAAGTCTATCTACAACAGCTTTCACACTTGAAGCTAACTCTTGAACGGAATCTTGCAAAATTCCGTTTGCTACTTCATCACCTGTCTCTGCACAAGATACAACCACAGGAACCAGAGCTGCAATACGAGCCCAAGATGGATCTGCATATGTCCACCTATATTTCAAAAGAGCAAACCAAATGATTGTTTTGAGTACCAATTTTTCTTGTCTCATGTATCATGATATGATATAAACTATCCTTGCAGTTTCTTTTGCTACAAATTTTCTTTGGGATTTTTCTGTAATATATTAACCTTGGCAAAGCTGGGATTCGAACCCGAGTCCTAGGAAGCTGAAGCTTTTTGAACTTCCCTCTTAATCCATCTACGTATGCATAGATATTCTATTTACGATTTAAAGCAACTTGATGTAAGATTAAACCTTCATATATTGGGAGTTAGAGGAATAACTCGATATCAATTTTCATCGACGTCTATTTGGATTTAGGAGCTCTTAAAGAGCTCTATACGAAATAAGTCCAAAATTGCTAGTTGGAAAAATATAAAGACACTATTTTAAAAAGCTTTATGTGGCTTTGAACAATCGTCGAGAGCAAGCAAGCCATAACAGCATTTCTAATTTGTTGTGGACAAAGTAGCACAAGAAAGGCTATGTTCATCAGACAAGAGTCCATATCGAAACATGCTAAAGGACCATGCTGATTTTGAAATCAAAAACCTTGACATGCATCTAAATAGTGGACTTTAATTATAAAAGGATTATTATCATATCCTATTCCTACAGAAATTATGTACTCTGTTTGTCTCAACTGAAAGCTTATTTAAGAAGTAAGTTACTACGTTAAATATGTATGACTTTAAACACATACCCAATAAGTTCATCGGGAGAATAAAGATCAAGAGCCTGCAAAATTCTAGATGTGAGACTTGTTTGAGGGCCGCGACCATCATGAGCCCTAACAACAGCGGTTAATGCTTGTGCAGCTATTCCATATCCACTGCAAAATAAAGATTGGCCATATGACTCTTACACCCCACTTTGAATGAATGAATTTAAAACGTAAAGTTCATTTACAAATAGAACAAAAACTACTTATTCATGAATGAATTCCTATAATTTCTTTCAGAAAGCTAATTATAAAGAACTGAGCAATTTCACAAATTTGTACTAGGGTGAATCAAAAATTTTCATTTGCCGTTACTTCCTATTTCACAAATGAACGATAATCTATTAACATATAATTCGCCAACAAAAGTGCAATTTTATAACTAGATAAGGAACATTGCATGCATAATTCAAAAGGCCACTTCTTTGACTTTAAAAACCATTGCCTATCATGTAGCTTTGACTTTCTGGAGTGTTAGGGTAACCTAATTTTAAAGTAACGACATATTTTTATTATCTTTTCATATCATTAGAAGATTCATACGGAAAATTTTTAAGAAAACATGCTAAAGTGATATTACTCTATGATTTGGACCAGAATTTGTTTAGCCTTCAAATGAAAAGAAAAAGTTAAATATTCAATTTTCATACATTGATTTCCACAAAATTGCATATACCATAAGTATATTCAACCAAACCTGTAAAACTTGCGAAAAAATCTCACATTTTCCTAATGAATACTTAGGTGACAACACAATCTTCATTTTCTCTAAATATTATGTATTTTTATTTCTCATATATTATTATTATTATGTTTTTTTATTCTCAAAGTTTCCCCTCAATACCCATAAATTCAATTTTTCATTTCTTTCAACAATTTGGCTTCTAGTAACTATTTTAAAGGATAAGAAGAGGATATGAAGAATCTATCGATTCAAGGACTAACGATTTATACAATCCTTATGCTTGGAGAAGATGGAGACAGTAATATAATGAAACACTAAGAATATACCTTCCCCAATCACCTAAGCTAGGTCCTGCACCTGCAGCTCTAGCTTTTCTGCCATCTTCAGTGAATCCATAAGCAATGGTACCTGTACCAGCAATCAAAACACAGCCATGAAGCTTTCCCATTGTGCCGCTAGCCAATGCAGCTACAGCATCATTTTGAACGTATAGCATCACATGACTGGGGAAGATATCCCTGCATGAATTAAAACACAGAACAATTTAGCCATGAATTTATCAAATAAAAACAAAATAGAATAATCTGTTAAGAACACCGTTAAAATTTTCAGTTTCAACAAAAAATTACAACAGAAAATGAAGTATATTGCTGCTCAGAGAATTCTGCAGTAACGCAAGCTACAAATCAAGTATAGACACTTAAATAAGATCAATGAAATCATACTCCCTAAACCCGAGTCAGTCTCCTCACTGTAATGAAGATCCAAACTGTGAAAAGTAGAATTGAAAGACCCTTCCAAACAACCCTCAACATTCCCCTCATCTCGAACCTGGAATAAGTACCTTCTACCACATAAAGCCAGCTCAGATAAACTACCCTTCTCCTGCATATACTCTCATAAATTAGGCCCATCGACAGAATCATCAAGAAATTGACGAGTGACATCAAAATTGCTTTGCAGAACTCAAAAGAAAGATACACGTTGTCTTCATTAGTCTTTCTCACACTCTATTATTCAAGGTTCCGGACACCAAGTCTGTATCGTCCTAAGGTAAACCAAACCTAAGGAAAAGAAGCTCCAATGCTTCATATAAGCGGCATTACTGCTATTCAAGTTTGTAAATTATATATCAAAATTGACTATATTTGACCAAAGGGTATAAGAAAGCAAACCTAAGCCAATCTAATATACTTTGCTCATCTGTTGGGTGATTAACGCCAGAAACTGCAAGACAAACACCTTGAACTGCAGAACGATTGGAACCTGATTTCGAAAGAGCATCTGCCATAACTTGCTCCAATGTCTCTCTAGCAGCAGTTTCTGCAACAATCCAACCAAATACAAAAGAGTGATAAACCAGAGTTCGACTCTGCCCTTCAATGTCCTGATACGAAGACAATGAACACATAACAATGTAGACAGTTTCCCCCTATGTTATTTGTCAAACACATAAACAGAAATCCGTAGAGATAGAGAAAGACAAGCACTGACCTCCAACGCTATTGTGATTGGAGCAGCCGGCGACGGCACGGGCAAGAACAGGAAGCGGGTCGGGAAGAGGGCTAGAAAAGGGAAGGATTGGCATACATATACAGACGGTAGAAGTAGTTCCGCCGTCCAATCCTAAAATGACAGGCCGGTTAGCGGTGGCTGAAAATTCGTGTTCGAAATCCCAGATTTCTCCATTTCTATAGCGCTTCATTCTGTTGTATATTACACCAATCAAATCGCAGAGAGAAAGAAAAGAAGTTGGAAAGGAGAGACACAGTACATCCAAAGGAAATGGTTAATTATAAAGAGTGATGGATGATCCTGTTTCTCCTATGTCAACAATTAAAATATTCGGACGGCAATTAACGGCCAAACACAAACTGCTAAAATGGAAGCACAATTAAATAATTTTGCTGCGTAATTTCGTTAGTTTTGGTTCAGATTTGGGTCAACTTCGCTGCCTATACACCCATTTCGAACAGATAAAATCCGGTTATTATAGGATTTATTCGGAAATGTAAAATTGCTTTTTTGGAAATGCAAAATGCAATTTTACTTTTTGTGTTTAATGAAGCAAATATTATTTTGAAAGCTATGTACAAATTTTTCGGATATGCAAAATGAATTTTTACTTTTGAGTTTATTATTTTGATTCTTATCACAGTTTATACAAATCTAAAAATTATAACTGTTTATGCAAATAATAATTTATTTTATTTGGTATAAATATGAATATTACTAAATTTAACATTAAAAATCCACACAAGCCAAAAACCATCTAAAAATGGCATGCGAAGGGCAGCAACTTGCGACTCGGCTATACCGACAACATTGCTAAATGGGTTGTATTATTATATGTTTTTAAAATTCAATATTTCAATATAAGGCTTTGTTTGGATTGAAATTTCTGAAAGGAAAGGAAATCATTGGAGCTTAAATCCTATGTTTGGATTGATAAAATTTTACAATTTGATTTTACAATTGGATGGGAAAGGAGTCTCTAATTCCATCCGAGTCCCTTCAAATATTCCATTTCACCAAAATGGTGGAATTCAGAAGGAAGACATTTTAAGTTACAACTTTGATCTTAATATTTCCGTTTTTTACTAACTAGTTTCGGTTATATTTTTTACAATTTATTCAAAAATTAAAGAATATGTATGTAATGTTGTTATTAGTTTCCTTCAAAAACCATCAACTCTTCCCATACACAATATTTTAAGAATTAACTCATTCTTTCAAAATTCCATCCCTCACTCTCTCTTCCTTCACTTTCCTTTCCTTTAAAATTCTTCAAAAAAAATATATATATATAAAAACATGCACGCTCATGGTTAATCCATTTTAGTTGGCATGATTGTCCATTCAAGCTGTGAACTAAACACAATATCAACGGTTGAAATATATAAACAACGTAATGAAGTCCAAATAAATCTCCAAAATCAATTACTAAACTTGACAAACTCTATTACTTGAATATCATTTCCATAACTTCCAGCTAGTACATCAAACTTCGAATTTTACTCAACTAAAACGTTATATTTCTATTGATTCTGTATGAATATATTTTCTAAACGAAAATGGAAAATGAGAAAAGAAACTACCTTTAGCCGCACTTTTATACACTTGGGTATAAATCGATCTGAAGTTAATCTAACGCTTGGGTGCATCTCCTCGCTGCCGTTTAGAACCATTCCCTCTACCAGCTGACAATCCCTGTAACCCTGAATTATTGCCAACATAACTGTGAATTTGTTTTCCATTTCCTTTTGATTTCCCCTTAAATGCACGAAACTGAGGTTCGCGAAAACCGGGAGCAGTTGCCTTTGGCTGGAAACCGTACAACAGCGACTCAAGAAAGTTATTCGACATTCGGCCTTTTCTTTCTACCCATGGAGCAGAGTTATCGATCCCAGTTGCATAAACCATCAACGTTAATGAATCAACAGATTCAGATGATGATGAAATCCCAGATCGCCCATTGTGAGCAAGAATAGATGCTATGGCATGCATCGAGGCTCCAAGCACGGGAGGGAGTTCTTTTCGAGGATCTTTGACCTACAAAGCAAAAACCAGAAACAGTCAAATAAGAACCAAGCATATATTTTACTAACAGTCCAATCATTTACTTTAAACAAGATCGCCGCAATTAATCGCTCTCTTAAGCAGTATATCTGAGCAACATCAAGGGCCTTTGATCCGAAATAAAGCCACCTATCCACAACAACCCGAACTGGATTATCAGGAGACGACATTATCTTCTCCCCACTGCGGGGCCCATCCAGCTTTTCATCTATTTCCATCTCGTCATCATCATCATATTCGTCCTCGTTCTCATCATCGTCGTCAAAATCCTCCTCATAATCCTCGTTTTCGCCAGGAGCAACAACAATCTCCGTGGCAAGAAGTAATATAGGGAGTGGCCCAACAACAGTGCAGTTCCTAATATGCATACCTCCATCCCCTCGCGTTATCTCGTCATATATAATCGGGGGGCAACGGTTACTTGCGTTGGAAGATATTTTGAAATTCAACGAGTGAGGGTGCAGCCTAACTTTAGCACCATTTGCAGTCTCTACAATTAGACGCTTCCCATTGCTAGGCAATATTTTCCCCACCATAGGATACAAACCAGCAACCAGCACAGCATGGAGGATTCCAGGGTCATGTGCATTTAGATTACAACACGAGACGTCTTCCAGAATGAACCCACTACGAATTAGTTCTGACTGAAGTTGTTTGCGCATACCATGTAGCATATTCATGGTGGTCGAAGAGACGAAGTACTGAGAACAAAACAATGCTTCTTGACCCCTTTCTTTAGCATTTTTCCAGCACTGAAAGGCTGCAATGACGGCAAGCTGATCACTGTACCCACCGTATAATGAAGCAAGCTCAAATTTTGCGGCAGCAGCTCTCTTCTTTTCATTTGGCAGCATAGGTAAGGTGAATGGATCTCTGTAATCAGATGCGCACGCAATTGTTAGAGCTGGGTCAAGGCAGTTCATCAAAATGGCAAAGAAAAGCATTTTGCTCGTAGATGGATGAACGGGAAGGTAGCCTAGCTTCTCTCCTAGTTCAGTCAGTTGTTCATCCTGAGATAAAGCCCCGATATCCTGTAGAACGGCTATTGCATTATGTATAGTTTCTGGAACTGGAGGATCCAGGGTCTTTTGCAGGAAATCTCCTATCTTGCAATCAGGATCAAGAAGCTTCACCTGAACAAGAGGTTTGAATAGCACACATGAATTAATTTTACGGTTTTACCTCTAATGAGAACCAATAGTGCTCCTAAAAAAACAATGAATTTTTTCCAGTATTCAACCATCCGCTAACACAAATTCTCAGGTAAAACAAAAATAAATTCACTCCACCCAAAGACAAAACCGGATAAAAAGAAAAACAAAAGAGGAATTTACTTGTAAACAAAGTTCTTCAATCGGCATTCTCTTAATTTCTGGAACTTGAAAATCTGGTAAAGAATCTGCTCGAAATTTTGAATAAAGATGATAGCATATACCAGGCTGACAGCGACCTGCCCGCCCCTCTCGCTGCTTTGAACTTGCTTTGGATACCCAGGAAAACTGAAGGGTTGATACATTATTATAGGGATCATAACTTTTTTCCTTCATTCTACCACTATCTATGACATAGACAACATCATCAATGGTGATAGCAGTTTCAGCAATATTAGTTGAAAGAATGATTTTCCGACAACCCCGGGGTGGGCATTGGAAAACTTTCTTTTGCTCCATGGGTGGAACCATGGAATGGAGTGAGATTATCACAAATTTAGAAGAATCCTTGAAATATGGATTTGCAAGTAATCTCTCTTGGGTTTTTTTTATATCATCCCAACCAGGAAGAAAAACAAGAATAGCACCTGCAGTAGAGTCTGTACAAATTTTCCTCAACAGCTTCTCTATAAGAGAAACATCTATCATTTCAGGGTTGATTGTTGCTAGATAGTCATCAAGTAATTTTTGCTTTAGGGAGTCAGTCGTGGAACTTTCAACATGCCTTCTTATCGCATCAGCAGCTTCTTCATGGTTTTCTCGTTCAGCCCATTGCAATGCTGTCAATCCATCCTTATCCTGTAGATGGCAATCTGCACCATAGGAGAGAAGCATGCAAACATCACGCACTCTACCCTTACCAGCAAAGACCATCAATGGTGTTAGTCCAGCCAAAGAATCTTGATAATTATAGATATATGGGTTTACTTCAGAAGAAACCAGATCCAGTAGAGAATCAAATTCATCATCAATCCAAGCTAAATTGATTGCTTCATCTAAAGCAGCTTGATCTTCTTCTGTAAGTTCACAGATATTCTTCGTTTGTGCAGCAGAATTACCAAGATCGTTATCTTCAGAACTGACAGCAGAAAGTACATCCTCCAAGTAGAAACTTTTGACCTGAATAACAGAGGCAAATAAATTACACTGGAAAACAGATGCAGATAGTAATAATTATGAATGATGATGGCAAGAGTAGTACAGGATGGGTGAACCCTGGAACACATATAACTGGGCAGCCACCAAAATATTGTGAAAATCGTTCAGCATCAAGAGTAGCACTCATCAGTACCTGAATCAGGTATTATCAAGACTAAAGAAATGTAAATGCATCAAAAAAAATTAGTTTAGGCAGTTACTTAACATGCAAAGCCAAAATATTTCAACTTACCACCCGAAGGCGAGGATAAGAAGGAAGTATGTCTCTGCAAGTCACAAATATCAAATAGAGTTAGTTACTTAATAATTATGTGCAACATACTAGAGTGTATATAAATCAAGCATGAATTACCTAATGATTGCCAACATGAAATCTGAGTAACGATCCCTTTCATGAATTTCATCCTACAATGAAAATAAGATAAAGTTTGAAGGGGAAGCTTCACAAATGGCAGCAAGAGTATATAAAAATGATATCAAGATTATGATATTCGAATGGACCATAAGATTCATTTAATAAGCATGCCAAATTTCTAACAGCAAAAACTGTTCTTTTAGTTAGTTCATATCATCAAAAACATAAGTCAAATGATATAAAAAATATCCTTGAACTTTGACTCGGGAGCAAGATAGCATATGACGTGTAAGTTTATCCTTGAGCATTGTCCTTTAAAGGGCACATCACTGCTGCCGATGGAAGCTCAAGCCTAGATGCAAGCCACAAGGACTAGAAAAACAATTATATATGCTACCAAACTCTGTTGGGTGTATGTGATAAAATACAAGAAAGAAGAAAGGCACTGCAGCTGTAACAGAGCAAGGATTTGTAAATTTAGAAAGTATTTTTCCAGGTGATGACAGATATATAGAGAAATTCTGGCACCTTGTGGAATTGTGATTCTCTGTTACTTAATTACAGTTTTGTGTAATTATTATATTTATGGGAAATGAATTGGAAGACAAAGAACCTATTCTGCTATTTACATAGGATTGTTTCAGTAAGATGGATAAGGAATCCATATAGGCAACCCACCAGTTTTAAATCCAACTTCCAGTTAGTTGAAATCCCCCTCAAGTTTGACTATTTCCCCCATTTAGTTGTTCTCAAGCATATTGTAAAACCGATTTTACGAAAGTTGTTTGGATCCTTTCCAAATGATTCAAGAAAGTATAATAGTGAAAGCAAAAGGACAATACTTTTCACTCTGATTCCAGAAGTTAATGGCATCCTTACCCCTAGAATTCAGAAAAACATATATTTAAAAATAATTTTTCACGCTAATTCAAGGTAAACTAAGTGCAATAAGCTAGAGTAACTGGCATAACAGCAACAAACAATCACAATCACAGCTGAAAATCTGGCATCATGACAATGGATAAAAGTTTATGAATGTTTACAAGTGAATGATAGAGAAGTTAAGTACCACAATAATGTGTGTAATGCTAGAAAGGTCATCCTTGGATGTTTTATGCGAAGCTTCTCTCTTTGACCTAGTTGTGCCCTTAGAGACCAGCACTCTCAGAAGAACGCCATTCGTACAGAATACGATGGATGAGTTTCTTCCACCTTTACTTTCTAACCGAATCTAGCATCAAAGTTCGAAGTTAGACTGTCAGAGTAACACAGAATATTTTTCTATTCAAAGTAATAATCAAGTCAGCATTCAATGTTTAAAATGTACATTTAATTGGTATAGTATAATTACAAAATATACCTTGTATCCAATATCATCTCCAATATTTTCTCCTCGTTCATAAGCTATTCTATCGGCAACTATGGAGAAAAATCACTAAAAAGTGTAAGGACAGCAACAATCCCAATCCACATAAATAAAATACATTGTCATTCATAACAAAACTGAATATAAAATTGAAAATCTATGCTTAAGAAAATTGCAAACCTGATGTTGCGGACATTCGACGAGGTTGCGTGCAGACTATTTTGCATGTCGCACCTCGTCCCCACATATGGTCCAAAAGAAATTGAGGAACCTATATCATTGTCCATGAACAACATAAGCACATTGTAACTCAAATCGTCAAGTTGTATGAGAATGATGGCTCATCACACGTAGAAAACAAAACTGACAATGATTTTCTATGTTTAAATTTCTAGAAGTTATTGGAGTTTTACAATTCAAGCTAAAAGATTCCTTATCTTGATTTTTTAATTGCTAAGATTATCAAAATGAAACCAATGATCCTAGATTTCTATCTATTATTTGACATTGTTTTAATTCTTTTTCATTTTCCTTTTCTCCTTTCAATTATTTGAAATTTAAAGTTAGGATGTACACTAATACTCTTATAGACACCAGAATTTAAGATTAATGAACAAAAACAAAAGCACATATGAACAATTAGATTTTTATTTTCACGGCTAATGGGATTTTCTAATGCACAAAAACTATCAATATATGATTATATTTTTTTGGAAGATACTTCTCTAACAAAAAAGAAGTTAACAACTTTATTATTTGGATATATAACTTGGATAAACATCAATAGAAAACATAACAAAAAGAGAATTATGTATAATGTTATTTCATCTTTAAGCTTGGTTCACAACTATTTTGGCTGCATGGTATTAAAGCATGATAAACTTCATCTTAGGCTTAGCAACTGTATAACTTATTTATAACCGCATTTGAATATGGGAATTGGAAGTGTCGACACAAGTACGGCCAGTGTATTGAAAAGCACCTGAATAACTAAGCCAGCTGAGAAGTGAGAACTTGCATATGTTCAAATTAGCGAGGCATAAAGTTTCATTAATTTTACAAAAGATTCACTGTATATTATGTTTCTTGCATTTACCATATTTTATATTTTAATTGATCAAAAGGCTTCTCAAATTAAAAAGGTTTTTTTATTGAATTTAGCTCTCGATACATGAAACTGTAGAATATGTAGACATGGTACCTGTGTAGTCTTTCCACAGCCTGTCTCACCAGAAATAAGAACAACCTGAGCCAAGACATAGATTGAACAATAAGGTTCATACAACCAACCGGATACTCAATCAAATTGCAGCTAGGACGGTGCATAAAAAAAGGAAAGCTTTCCAATTAAGCACGAATAAGAGTGTGTGTGTGTGTGTGTAAGAGAAGGAAAATATGAAACTAAATATAAGTATGATCTGATAATGAAATATGTCCACCAATTACAAACAACAACTTCCCACATTCAAATCATAAGAAGTTGAGGAAGAAAACACTACATTACCTGGTGACAATCAATTGTGGATGTAATAACATCCTTAAAAGATGCAATCGGGAGCTTAGATCTATCTCCAACAATCTGCACAAATGGGATATCAATAATGTCTCAAAATCAGACAACTGACTTGCAAAAACTACAAGATCTTCTTAAGGAGATGGACTTTTCTTTTCCGATGGCCAGCACTTGAATGCATTCGTATTTAGCTAACGCTCTCACAGAAAAAGGACTGAAATGAAGTCATTTTAAGGTATATAACAAAAAAAAAAAGATCCAGTGCTTTTGTTGAACCTGTCTCAGTTTAGCAGTCTTTTCAATTCTAGTATTTAGTTCTTTCAGTTTCTTTGCTATATCTTCTTTGGTCATTGAAGACCTGCTAAACAAGTCATCTTTTCTTCCTTGTCTTTTACTATCACTTCCATTATGAATTCCCGATTGTTTTTCACCAAGCTCTTCATCTTCAGGGGGGTAGTTTGCAAATAAATCTTCCAAGACAAAGCGTGATTCTTCTGAAAATGTCAAATAGGTGACATTAGCCTCAGGCTTCCTATTGTCTGCTTTCTTTTTAAGCTTCTTGTAAACAGATACACGCCTCTGATTCCCACGGCTACATAAAATTTTGCAACCATAAGAAACAAACCAAATCAATTAGCATAGGTCAAGAGATATGTGCATAAAAAAACTATACTTCAAACATCTCAACCTAGTGGAAACTTCAATGCAATTCTCATTCAACCTAGTGGAAACTTTTATTGGAAAAAACAGACATGGTACTCACCCAGAACTTTTGGATTTCATACCCATTTTCCTTGAAAGTTCATGTACCAAAGCTCTTTCGAAGTTTGATAAGTTATCTTCAAACGTGTAAACTGCATGCAGCCCTCAAACATCAATGAACTGATAGTTATAAAGGAAGCAAACTGAACAAAGCATCAAGTAAATCAACATCCTTTACTATTCATTCATTACCGCTCTTGAGGTATCCTAAGGAGCTCAATTCATACCACGAATTACAAAAATCAATCGCCCAGCCAGTAGGTTAACAGAAGAAAGTACAAAAAAGAAAGAAAGTAAATCTGTCTATATTGCTTGTATCTATCTGTTCTTAGTTAACCCTGGGAGGAAGAAAATAACGGCTGAACGAAACTACCTGTCATTTCTTTTCCATAAGACAATAAAATATGGCACAAAGCTGAAATTCAATTTGCAACCTCATTGACGAACTTCAACGTTATTACAGCGCTATGAACAACTCCTCCCGTAAAAAGAACCTCAATCAAATGAAATGGGAGAAAAAACAACCAAGCAAAATCAATTAATTAAAAGCGAAAACGATTGAAAAAGAATACCTTGATCGTCAGCAGCACGAAATTGCTGAAGTAATTGAGAAATTCGAATACCAGTAGCTTCACCAACATTGCGAGTAGCTTTATCAAACGGGTTCTTTCCTTTCTTGCCCATTTTCTTGAAGGTCGGTCGATATCTATTTGAAATTTTAAAACATCGTTAGGGTTTTGTTCGTCGGACTCTCAGCAAGGCTCCGAACTCGTTTAACAAGGGATGCCGCCATTACCCATTTTACTCATTCTTTTTTTTCTTCTGCACCCGTCCTGAAATATTTCAGATTTTGGAATTCGGCCAGTTGACTATGTTCTTTTCAAAAATTGTATCCAACTATACCCAAATTCCTTCAACAAAAGCTAAACCTAAACTTTATAACAACGATGAACTGAAATTATGAAATAAAAATGAAAATAACGAGCCATTTTCTTCACTCTTTTTATAGGACTATTTCAATTAGATTCTGATATAGTACCTTTTTTATAAGAAAAGAAGATGTAGTAACTTTTTATGCATACGAAACGAATATTCCCATGCTGGAATATTTGTGTAATTAGTAACTAATACTAATGAAATAAATAAACATATAAATTTTTAAATAAAGATTTATTGGATTTGCCATTTGGACCTTATACCGCAGCAATGGTGTAATCGACCCATAGGTGACAACCGAAAAATCAAATAAATATATATTTTAATAAAAACAAAATTATAATGAACGAAATTTTTTAGAGGTAAACTTTGCTCAGTAGAAATTACTTTCTATTGAATAAAATATTTTATTTTAAACTTATACATTGATTCAATAGTGATGAATAATAGATATTTTTACTGGTATGAATTGATGCAGAAATCATCCTCTTTATATTAACATGAAAATAAAAAGCAAACTCGAGGTTAAGTATCCAATTGAGACTCTAAACATGTTCTTCAGATGGACTGGGCTGAGTTTAAGTAGGGTTTGTTCGGACTTTTCATAAAAAAACATCTATTCGAGCCAACCCGACAAACATTTGAAAACATTAAATTCGAGCTGGGTTTGAGTCGAGCATACAAGATCATTCTCAAGTCTAACTCACAATCAATAAAATTTTTTAAGTTAAATTTTCCATGGACTAAATATATATAAAAAAACATTTCATAGAATCATATATTATATATAATTACATTATTTAATTAAGTTTTTTAATAAGTAATATAAATTATTGTATTAGAGTTCAAAATCTAATATAGTAAAATATAAAAATTTAAAATAATTATTAAATATAATATATATAAATATATTATATATAAAAAAGGTAAACTTTAAAACATGTCTTGTGTTTTGACTAATTTGTAAAAAGGTTTATGTGTAATTTTTTTTTGTGGTTTCATAAATTAGCAAAAAGAGGATTCCTAATTTTTAAGTACTTTATTATGAATGGTAATTTTATCCATTTTGAATTGTAATTTTGAAGCTTAGTTAATAAAAATATATTACTAATAATTTTTGGAATTTTTTGAGAAGTAAATTTTTTTTTTTAATTCAAATGTTATTGTATCTTTTAAAAATCATATATTAAAATAAAATTTTTTGAAAATTACTCAAATTTTTATGCATATTTTATTAAATAATAAAATTAAATTATAGGAATGTTGAATTGATCATGTTAGATTCTGAACAAAGAAATGAAATTTTGAAGGTTCTAAGTTCAGAAGTGCAGGATATCTCAGAAGCACAAAGATGCTTTAGAAGAGCAAAAGTTCTCAGAGAAAGTTCAAGACTTCAAAAAACTATTAAAGACTAAAGGCCAGAAGCTAATAAGCAAAAGACCTTCTGAAGAAGCGAAGGGGGTAACTTAGTTTTTTGGTGCTAAAAGTCAAGGGTGCTGATCTCGTATTAAATGCCGTCGCACGCCTTTGTACCTCGGCTTCATAAAGGACAAAAGTTGTTGGGATCTTAGAAACAAAAAAATTCCTACAAACCTCATAAGCAGACAACCGTACATGTGGGGCTCAAAAATCAACCTGACAAATGTGGCGCAGATTCAAAATGCACTTGCCTCTCCAAACGGATCTTAATGGAAACTTAAAAGACAACGGGAAGATTTTCAGCAACAGTCTAAGATAAACGGAAACATTCTCTCCCTCTATAAAGGGATGTTATCCGCAATTGAAGAAGGTTGTCGATTTAATCTAATACTCAAGAGTGCAAGCAATCTCTCAAATTTACTGCAATCTTCTTTTGAATCAAAAAGCAAACACATTTTTCTCATACTTGCTTGTAATTGAGTTTGCCGAAACAAAGTTCAGAAGCTCATCTTTTTAAAACTCTAAATTTTTGTAGAGCACTAATTCAAGGTTAAGTTAGTGTGAGGGAGCTTAGATATCTTGATAGGAAGGTACTTAGCAAGATAAGAAGCTTGAAGCCTTAGATACAGTTGGAAGGAACTTCTATATTGGTATAGCCAGGGTTTTGAAAACCGGACCGGACCGGCCAGTCAGACCGGATCGGACTGGAACCGGCCACTGATCCGGTCGGTTTTCACCCGGTTCAACGTCTAATCAAAGACCGGACATTGACCGGTTGAACCAGCTGGTCGGACCCGATCGAACCGGAAACCGGTTACTCCAACCAGCCGGTTCACTTATTCTTGTTCAAAATAATGTTTTTTAAATTTTTTTGCAATAGGTAGGAATCAAACTCATGACCCTCAGCTTATTATTCATTATGCCTACCATTCAACTACAACACTTATTTGATACATATTTGTATTATATTTCTTTTATAATATCTATGTAAAATTTTTACTTAGTTTTAAATTACCTATTTACTTTATTTATTTAGTGTATTGTGTAAATAAATTCACCATACCTTATTTAAATAATATTTTTTTAATTTTTAGAAAATCAGGTTCGACCACCGATTTAATCCGGTTGAACCTTAAATCCATGAACCACCCTCTTCACCGGTTCGATGACCGGTCCGGTTCTGAAAACCATGGTATTTTGTCATTAACATGAAAAAAACTAGTAGGATTGCACCCTTGAACTATAAAAGTGTTGCTGTTGACCATGGTTATTTCAACTTTTAAAAAGTGCACCACTTTACTCCATATACATCATAAATCAGCTTCTTATTGAAGAGAGAAAATTAAAAAATTTACATATTTGTAAAAGTCAAACCAATCAGAAATTTACATGTAACGTTCATGAAGTTATTCAATAGACTTTTTAACATATGAGAGAACTATATATGATCGTTTCCAAAGTTCACCTCCCAATCATTAGGACATAAAACTAAGATACATTGAATATCATTTAATTATAATTAAAAATATGTAAACAAAAATGAATTAAAAACTACTCTCTCCATCCGATATATATGAAAATCTGACTAATTCACATGTGTTAATAAGACTATAAACCAAAGGTATAATTTAGATAAGTTCATGCAATTACTATGATAATGCATGTTTATCTTGAAAAATGTACAAATTAATAAGAGTGGTTAAAAAAATACTTTGAAAATGACAACAAGCCATGTATACCTGGACTAGATGGAGGAAGTATATGCATGCAAAATTCTGTTCGGAATCGAATACATAAAGTATCAGCCGTTTAACATTGTTGTCATCCAATATGTTCAGCATGCTATGCATACCATAACATTTAATTATGTTCCAGCAATCTAGTTCACGTGTTAATTCTTTTACTAATTAACATTTTAATCATATAAAAAAATTCAGTAAAAGACGCACACTTACAATAAAGTAGCTAATATAATACATGAACTCAATATATTCGTCTTCATGTCAAATTTTCAAAATTAATGCGCAAAATATACTTTTACTCACCTCAACTAATTCAATATGGTTTTTTGTCCCATGAACTTTGTAAAGTTTCTCTCAACTATTTAAACATATAAAAGTATACTAGTTTGCTGCATGAACGTAACATGTTAGCTTTTGATTTGTTTGATTTTTCAAAAATGTTATTTTCTTGATTTTTCACTCTCCAATCAGATGTTGACAAACTAATACACTTTATTCTAATTCAAGGGATAGACAACTTTAAAAAGTTTTGAGATCTTATAGACCATTTGGACCAAGTTATGTAAATGTGAATTTAGACAAATCAATAATGTATGTATATAATATGATGAATATTGTAGTTTCACTGTGGGTGGATTTGAAAGCCATATTTTCATATTTGTTGAAATGGGATAGAAAATCAAAATAGTATAGGACTACTTTCATCTTTTTTTAATACTCCCACCGTATACTAAATATTGTCGTTTTAACTAATTCACAGTTTTTAAGATAACAACTAATCAAATGAGATGATTTACTAGTTTACCCTTTCATAAATGCCCAATTCAATTTTCAAGACTATTAATTTGTTCAATAAAAATAATTTGACCTATATTCTTCTCTTGTTATTGGAGATTAGAATATAATTATCTTGGAAGTTGAACAAATTAATAGGGGTAGGAATGGAAATCTTGGAAAAAAATATCTTGGAAATACAAAATGATAATAAAAAAGAGACAATGAAATCTCTCTAAAATGATAATATCTAGTAGACAAACGAGATGGTTTATATAAATTTAGAAATTTATTACAAATAGGTCAACATTCAACTGTTCGAAAATAAAAGTTGGTATTCATATTTAATATGAATTAATTGGCAATGGCATTGTCAACCAAAAAAATGGCAATTGGCATTGAGCCTTTAGCAGTCCTTTGCTTTTCATACTTGCAATCTTTCCCCCCTCTATCTTCTTAGGCCCATAAAAATAAAAACTTTATTAGGATTAATTTTTAATAGAGATATAATTATATGTTTGTTTCTATTATTACGATTTGCTGAAAGTTTTTTTTATTATTTTGGTGATTTTTTGTTTAGGGAACAGTTAAAACCAGCTTTTTAAGAGACAGTACTTATGTGTGTGTTGTGGCTTCTTCAACAATTATCTTTTGCTTTTTTTACTTCAATTATTAGTGCTAAGTGTTTGGTTACTTTAATTGCATATATGTTTTGGGTACAAAAGTTAACTTACAATTGTAAGATTATACAATAATAAATATTAAGTTGAAAAGGTTTTCCCTACGCTTACTTAAAATCGAATACACAAAAAAAGTCAAAAGTCCCTAACCTCGTCTAGTTTTATATACATCAGAACCCTACTTTTTGTTTACTAGTATATTATATTAATAATCAAGCATAATGAAATCTTTAGATAACAAGATATAACGCTTTGAATGCTGAAATAAATTTAAGGAAATATATTGCTTTGGTTTAACTTTTAGGGTCTGCAGTTGAAATTGCTGTTAATGTTAATTTGTAAGAAATAGGTCAAAGTAATTTGTACTCCAATTGAGTATATTAAATGAGGATCTGTACTCCAATTGTTAATTCAATAACTTTTTTATAAGGAATTAAGAATAATTAAAACAATTTATTAATTTTTTTGGGGTAAACAAAACAATTTTATAATTGAGACAACCCAATTGAGTATATTAAATGAGGATCGTAAAATCAGCAAAAGATTATGGGTAATGCAGATATTAATTATATATTACGTTGTACAGCATGGCAGTGCAATCATTTATTCAGTTTCCTTTCATTTTATAGTCATTACTTGTTATAGTTTCCAACGACCCATTTGCATCAATGAATTTACAACATGAAAAAATTCCTTTATCGTACATTACACTTTTTTATTTAATAATACATTTTTTCATAAATAATTATTAACATCAAACGATAAAAATAAAATAGAGTAAAACGATAAAAATAAAATAGAGTAATGTATAATAAATTAATGGTAAAAAGAATCCTAACCGTCTTTGCTCTCTTTCTTATCTACTTTTTCTTAGCCAATTTTTGTTTCGAGA
The DNA here is from genome assembly GCA_949673415.1 of Euphorbia schlechtendalii. Taxonomy (NCBI): domain Eukaryota; kingdom Viridiplantae; phylum Streptophyta; class Magnoliopsida; order Malpighiales; family Euphorbiaceae; genus Euphorbia; species Euphorbia schlechtendalii. The sequence goes on along the minus strand of CATIWQ010095149.1, from coordinate 1,015 downwards.
AGAAGAAAATGCTCTTTTGAGCGTTCTTCTCCATCCCAACCATTTTCTGTGAGTTTGATATTTTATAGTATCATATTTTTAGTTTTTTGTGTTGAATATTCTACGACATATGATATTTTATTGAGCCTTTTCTATGATCATCTTCTTCGATCGTGAATCCACTGCTATATAATACAACTTTGCTAGTTTTATTGCTGAGTTTGATACTATTTGAATCTAGTCAAAGATACATGTCAATTTTTCATATTAGGTACCTAGATCTAAATCTGTTAAGCAAGATCGCTCTAGATATACATGATTTGTTGATGTTATGTAGTATGCTGAAATTCTTATGGTTGTGAATCTTTGATAACGTGGATCGAAGCTTGAGAAAATATAGATTGCAAACATGTTATTGTATTTTTCAGTAGTTTTCATTATGTGTTCCTCTTGCTTTTATGGTAAGTTTTTCCTATCTCCTAATATGGCGTGATTGATAGAATTTTTTGTTTGATTTATGTATTGATTAAGATGTACTCAAAGTTTCAGTATTATTGATATATTCATGTTTCGCCAAAAAAAAGCTTAATATATCTACACCCCACTGAACTTTTCTAAAACGAGCTCTTACCACTCTGAACTTTCAAATGTGTCAAATACCTTCCTGAACTTGTTTAAAATGCACCAGCTTGGCCCTTCAATGTCACATGTTAGTTTCTATTGGAGAGTAAAACATCAAAGAAAAATTGATATCTTTAAAAAGTCAAACTAACCATAAACTGATATGTGTTGATGATGAGGTAAAGTGACGCAATTCAAACAAATACAAGGGCTATCTGAAAGTTCAGGGTGATAGAAGCCCATTTTGAACAAGTTCCAGGAGTTGTAGATGCATTAAGTAAAAAAAATTAAGGGTGAATATAGGCTACATTTCCTTTTAAAAAATAAGTTCAACTCAATTAATATTTTTTACTAGAGAATATGAAGTAAGTCTCTCTATGTGTCAAAGAATCAGTTGTTCTAACTAACAAATGTG
>CATIWQ010095127.1:0-17424 GCA_949673415.1 Euphorbia schlechtendalii | reverse complement strand
GTATTGAAATTAAAACAGTAGGAATCTGGTATCTAACTGGTATCTAACTAGTATGAAGAACAAAAAATGTCAAAACTAGTAAGAAAGTGGTAGGAAACTGGTATCTAACTAGTATTTAACTGGTATTGAAATTAAAACAGTAGGAATCTGGTATCTAAGTAGTATGAAGAACAAAAAATATCAAAACTAGTAAGAAAGTGGTAGGAAACTGGTATCTAACTGATATTTAACTGGTATTGAAATTAAAACAGTAGGAATCTGGTATCTAACTGGTATGAAAAATAAAAAATGTCAAAACTAGTAAAAAAGTGGTAGGAAATTAAAGCAGTAGGAATCTAGTATCTAACTAGTATGAAGAACAAAAATTGTCAAAACTAGTAAGAAAGTGGTAGGAAAGTGGTATTTAACTGATATTTAACTAGTATTGAAATTAAAACAGTAGGAATCTGGTATCTAACTGGTATATAACTGGTATGAAAAATAAAAAATATCAAAACTAGTAAGAAAGTGGTAGGAAATTAAAGCAGTAGGAATTTAGTATCTAACAAGTATCTAACTAGTATGAAGAACAAAAAATGTCAAAACTAGTAAGAAAGTGGTAGGAAACTGGTATCTAACTGATATTTAACTGATATTGAAATTAAAACAGTAGGAATCTGGTATCTAACTGGTATATAACTGGTATGAAAAATAAAAAAATGTCAAAACTAGTAAGAAAGTGGTAGGAAATTAAAGTAGTAGGAATCTGGTATCTAACTAGTATCTAACTAGTATGAAGAGCAAAAAATGTCAAAACTAGTAAGAAAGTGGTAGGAAACTGGTATTTAACTGATATTTAACTAGTATTGAAATTAAAATAGTAGGAATCTAGTATCTAACCGGTATGAAAAACAAAAAATGTCAAAACTAATAAGAAAGTGGTAGGAAACTGGTATTTAGCTTGTAATTTTCTGCATCTTATTAGAATACGGTAGGTAACTAGTTTTTAAGTTGTATTAGCTTGTAGTTTTTTGCATTTTGCTAGAATATGGTATTTAACTAGTATTTTAGCTTGTGATTTTCTGCATCTTGTTAGAATCTGGTAGGTAACTAGTATCTAACTGATATGAAGAACAAGTTGTGTTAAATTAATCTTGAAAAGTGATGAAAATGCATTAGAAAGTAATTTAAACATGTAAGATAATTAATTACACCCAATCAGCTGATTTAAGTTCAAGAATACTTTGAAGAGCAGGCTTCCCAAGATCAATGAGAGTGATAAAAATCAGATTAGTATATAAATTTACAATTGCATAATTGCATTTATACAACCTAATGAAATCCTCACATCAATTACAATATAAAAATTGTATAAAACTTCTACAAAATAACAACAAAAATAAACACAAAGAGACAAAACGAAATCTATTAGCAACAATAGGATTTCAACTTCATGGATTCTCATTCTCAATTGAAAAAAAAACTGGTCGAAAGCTAGAAAATTAGAATTGTGCAGAGAATTTAAGAATTGCAAAGAACAGAAACTTGAAGAAACTTCAATCTAGAGAAAATCGGAGATAATGAAAACAAGGAAGAGAGATTTTGATGGAGAGAAACGCGCGATGCAAAAAGAGGGAGCAGTTGAAGCTTGATAAAACAGTATATATATAGAACGTATAGAGTGAAAACTGAAACTTAAAATTGGGTATAAAATGCAAACTAACTGTTGGAACGTATTTTTGTAAATAGATTTCAAAAACTGTACAGTTTTTACAATTTCCCTAATTTTTAAGATTTTCAAGTTTGTTTGATATTGATTATGAATTTATGACTCAGTAAGTTACCTCGTTAACATATAAGGAATTACATGATTTTGGCGTTGGACATCACTTTTTAGTTCTTCGTACCTTTTAATAAGGAATCGTTTGACATATGTTTTCCAAAATTTATTTTGATAAACTTGAAAATAAAGCTTATAAGAAAAGCAATTTGAGATGGCACAGCTTAACTGGCACTGCAATATACTATTTAATAAGGAATCGTCTGACTTATTTTTCTCAAAATCAAATCTGATATTTATTGAAAAAACTTGAAAATAAACCTTTAAAAGAAAAGCAAATTGAGATAACAAAATCAAACTGTGTTATATTTTTTCATAAGTATCTCCAATTTGGTATCTCAGACAACGTATGTCGTTCATAATTCGACACGTGGTAGTTATTTCATTTTTTATTAATTATATCCAATTTTCATTTTTATTAATTTATTTTCTGAAATTTGATGCACGTATTGGGTCCTGTAATTTTTTCTCATATTTTTTATAAATATTATTTTTCAATTTCATAAATTACGTGATTAAACTAACAAGTATTTATTGATCATTATGATATTATAATATTACATAAAATTTCAATTATTACCTAAATAATTATATTTTACTTTCATAATATCTTCAATTATATCAAATTGCATTAATTGTAGTGAAATAAGAGTATCGCTTAGAAGTATAACAAAACTTATTTACATGTTAATATACACAGAATAATATTTTTCAAAAAAAATTGTGTGGTTTCATTTTTCTTACAATTATTATATTGTAGTTCATCACTAACTACCTGTCATCCAACGTGAGATACAATAGTTATTTATAAATGATAAAATATATAAAGAAAACATTTTATTTTATCAGATAAAACATATAAAATGACAAAAATACATATTTCTAAGTATGTATTGGTACTTTCACTTTAAATCTACTTGTAGATCTCATAATTTGTTATCCGTTTAAATGATAATGCAAACGAACTAAATAATCTAATGCAATAAACAAATATTTCATCAAAAAAAAAAAAAAAAAAGAATAACAATACAAGGGCTCTCCTTCTGAATGGACCAAAGTAACAGAAATACAAACAAAGAACAATGAAACACAGAGACTCAAAACAAAACGAAAGAAATGTTTGGTCCCGCTCAAATTAACCTCCGCAATCACAGCTACACCCCTCGCGCTTCATCTTCTTCTCTTTTTTCCCTTCAAACATTGAAACTTTCCCCTTTATCCATCCTCACTTACTCTTCTCAATGCTTTTTTCTTTGTTTTCTGCCATGATATCTTTCTGTTTTTGTTTTCGTTTAACCTAGAGACAAAAAGGATTCCTCTTTTTCTGAGAAATGATCAGTTTCTCCATGTGGGTATTTTGTTTGAAACGATAGAATCGTGTGAAATAATGTCCTTGTGTTGTATCATTAGCTCCTATCCATCTCTCTCTTTCTTTTTTCATAAAGAAATCGGCTCTGAAATCTCTGGGGGAGCCAGATTTGATTTGACATCTAGTTTTTCGTGTTTGGAATGAAAGCATCAGTCGGAGTGGTGGATTTCTGCATAATTAAAGTGAGTTGGAAAATGGGGGAAGATTATAATTTTGGATAAATTTGAGAGCTTGAATGTTATTTATTTCCTGGTTAATGCCTGGTTGTTTGCAGGATGGGAAGGGTTAAGCTGAAGATAAAGAGATTAGAGGGCACAAACAGCCGTCAAATAACGTACTCAAAAAGAAGAAATGGAATATTGAAGAAAGCTAAGGAATTGTCTATTTTGTGTGGCATTGATATTGTCCTTCTCATGTTTTCTCCTACTGAAAAGCCAACCATTTTCCAAGGAGAGCACAGGTAACTAACTCAAACATTTTGTTTTTCCAATTTGACTTTTTATTACGATTTTTCTGCATTTATGTGTATACACACCTTTTCATTGCGTTTGACCAAGGAATGTATGTGAGATCATGCTTGATACATTGAGTTTAATTTAATTGCTTGAGCATCAATGATATTGGGATTTGGAAAGTGAATGTAAATCTTTATGCAAAGTGCAAACAAATCACAGTTAATAGGAACAAATATTTGAATAGGCTTCTACCTGAAAAAGCTTATTTTTTTACAAATTGCTTGCAAAAATCTTTATCTCAAGTTTCTAGTAAATTCAGTTAAACTAGTGCAAAAAGTAACAAGAATCAAATCATTCATGGTGTGTTTTACAAGTTTGACAACGTTCCATAGTGAGTTGGCGTTTATGAATTATTCATAGTCTTTGAGCTTTATTTTTACATAGCCTATATGGTAACTACAATTTATGTTTCAATGGTTTAGCATATAGATAATTCTAGCTGCCTCAGATACAGAGTTATAAATAAGTGCTAAAATTTGAAAATGTGCTAAAGACTCCTGAATATAATTGCACCTTTGAATTTATCTGCAAAATGAAAATGCTGTTCTATGACAGTTTATAGAGTATAAGCTAATGAGATTTATCCTTCAATTTGACAGCAATATTGAAGATGTTATTGCAAAATTTGCTCAATTAACTCCACAAGAAAGAGCCAAAAGGTATGCAGATTTTCTGCCTAGTTATTGGACTTTTCATAATTCATTACCATTTTTTCTCTGTTCTGAGACATGTTCGTTATTGAAACAGGAAACTGGAGAGCCTTGAGGTAAGGTCAAATCTATTTTAGGCTATAAAATGTTATATTTGTGTTGATTATTTTCTTGTTGCTAGTAGATATTAGGCTATCATTGCCATTTGTCTTTCAATTTTATATACCAAATCCTCGTACTACTTGAAAATGCAGGCATTGAAGAAAACCTTCAGGAAGTTGGACCATGATGTAGTTATACAAGACTTTTTGGGTTCAAGGTATGTGAATTTTTGACGTGGATTGTCGATTTTATGTGACTCGAGAAGGACCTAAAGTATTTTCTTATATTGCAGTTGTCAATCAGTCGAGGTATGAAATTCCCGTCATTCATCTCCAATTCAGAATCTAATGGTACCATCAATATCAATGTTTCTTTTGTGCCTAATTTGATTTACAGGATTTGACTGATCAAGTTAGGGTAATGCAAGCACATCTTTCGGAATTGCAGAAGCGACTTAGGTTCTTTTTTTAAGCTTTCTCAATTTATAGCCTTATCGAAATGCAAAAAAAAGTCTCATGTTCTATTTTGGAATTGTATAGTGTATGTATATATCTAGCATTTTCATGCCGTTTCTTGCAGCTACTGGACTAGCCCCGAGAAAGTTGACAATGTAGAACATCTTAGGCAGATGGAAGACTCGCTAAAAGATTCCATCAACCAAATTCGTTTACATAAGGTACTCTTTTATTGTTTGTATACAATAAAATCTCTTATTCTTTGACCCAATTTCAGCAAGATCCTCATATGTTACCCTTTATCGTGGCAGGAAAATCTCGGGAAATGCCACCTTATGCCACTAGAATGCAATAACCAAGTAAGGCACTAACTACGTAACGAGTTTTCTTCGCAAGTTGTAAACTTTAGTTAAGACTTGTTTGGATTCTCTCCAGTTTCAGAGCGGGATGGTTTTGCCTTTGATGATGAACGGCATGCAAGAGGCGCAGCAGCAGCTATCATGGCTGCCAAACAACGGTAATCAACATTTGGTGTTACCAAATGGAGCACCTATTTTGCCACAAAGGTAATTTTCTTGTCTGTTATTGTCTTCAGTAGTGTTTTAAAAGACGCTAGGTGCTAGTGGGGCGGCTAGAGCCTCTGGGGGTCTAGGCGGGGACTATGCGGATTTGTATTTTTTAATTTTTTATGTTTATTATTGAATTAGAAAAATAAATTTAACTAACACATAAATTTTTATATAATAAAATTAAAAATCCATGTAGCAACACTATGCGCTTTGACCGCCTGATTATATAAGATCGTGCAAAACACTGGTTTTCAGTTTGCAAAAGCCTCATTACGTTGTTTCGTTTTCTTTATACAGTGATATAGAATGTTCAATGGAACCATCCTTTGCGGGGTTTTCCGGCTACTATGATGCGGGCAAACTAACCGAAATCGATAACATGGCAGCGGTTGAAAACATGAAACAAGAAAACGGCGTTATAAGCAATTTTAACAGCAATGGATGCTTAAACGTACAACTGGACGAGCAGTTTTCGTATCCTCCGTACAACAGTTTGAACATGCCTGAGATGAAGAAACCAAAGCAAGAGATGCCGATGAACAATCAGGGACATTATCCGGTTTATCAAGTTAATAGCAACTTCGAATTGCCTACTTCCATATTCGACAATGGGCTTCACCATTCTTGGGCTTCGCCGTCTGGACCTTGCGGTGCTTCGATGTTTAATGAGACTTCATACCACCAGGTAACAAATATTGAAATTCGCTTGCATTATTTGACTGGACTTTATAACAGACATCTTGTGAGTTTTTAAAAGTTTACTTGATTTTATGCAGCAATCAAATTGATTGGAACATTGATTCCTTTTTCAAGGATGGAATGTTTTGCTGGAAGAATCGGAGGTGTGTTTTTAGTATATGATCGACATAAACGGGAGTTTGTCGAACAGATTTTTGTATATGTAAGACAGATCAACATAATTACAGACAATATTATTGGTAGGCTGTTAGTTGTATATATTAAGATATATAGTATATAATTATCAGGTAATGTGTGTAATATATGATTGCTATGTTCTGTATTGTGATGTGGCAGCAAAGCTGTAGATTTATAAATCAGTAGAAATATGAAATCCTAGTTATACTTGATTATTGTGTTTATCTACGAGTTTTTATGCTTGATAAATGGATAAAAGAGATAAATATACGATAGTTGTTCATCTGTACACTGAAGGCTCTACTAGTTTTACATTGATGTTCAAACCATCTCACTCAAACCATATGTTCACATGGATACAAAAGTTAATATTTATAATTTATAAAACATAAAAAAACCCATTTCAGCTCTTAAACAATTTAATTATTTAAATGTTTGAATGATGGTGTTGTGCCACGGGTCAGACAAGTGTTGCAATAGGTTGTCAAATGGCCCTTGCCCTGTTACGTTGTGTTGAACAACAAATCCCAGGAAAGCCAACATAGCCAATCTCCCTGCCAAAAAAAAAAAAACATGAATCAAAACAAAATCAACTAAATAATTAGTTTGTAATTAAGAGTGTTAGTAACTTGGTATTAGTACCGTTGGCAATTTCTTTTTCTTTGGCTTCAAGAGTAGGGGCAAAGTTAAGTGGGTTGAAAATGCCACCTGGGTAGCCACATTCATTTGGGGGCAAACTGTATTGTTTAAAGATTGGATCTTGATTTACGCTTCCTGGGTTTTTTATGTCTTGCCATCTTCTGATCTCCACATAATGGAACAAGATGAACTCGATAACGAACAGAGTTGAAGATGATGCAAAGTACTCTTCTTTGCCAGCATCATACCATTTAGGTACATTGAGCAATCCAATCTTAGTGAAAACCTCCGGCAACAGCATTCCGGCGACACCCAACATTGCCCATCTGCCGTTCACAAGCTCCGCCTGAACAAACCATTTCAGGTTTTCAGGATCTTCTGCTAGCCCTAGCGGGTCAAATCCATTGTCCCCTGGAAGACTGCAAAAGATTCCCATGTTAAAAGATCATGACTTTTTTAATCAGAAGTACTAACAAAGGCAAAAAAGGCGAATACTTTTAGATTTGAACTGTTTACCTGCCGGTGAGATAGGCCGGAGAGGGTAAACCGGGAAGCCACTCTCCTTTCTTGGCCTCAACTTTGAGAGGACCGGTTGATGCCATTGTTTTAAAGGTGACTTCTCTGTTTAGTTTATTAGGAGCACCGGTGAGAAATCTTGATCTTGATGTGCATGGCCGGAATACGGCGGCGGAAGCTTGGGTTGTGACGGTGGACATGCTTCCGGCGAGAAATTCAACTGAGAGGGGTGGTTATGGGAAGATGAATAATTTGGAGTGATAGTGGTGCTTTGTATTTCATATGCAAAGGAGGAGTTGTGGTTGTTGTTACTTGTTACATGTTGACGGTTGATTTAGTTGATTTTTATAATTCAACGGCTGAGATTTAGTCACGGGTTTTGGATTGGCCAATGGGAAGCTGGGGCTTATCCTTTTATCTTGGCGCTATATTTTTCTTTGTTTCTGTTGGTTAGAAAATGATCCTGTGGGGACTTAATCATGCCACGTAGGAAGATATAATTACTCGATTATATGCCACGTTGGAATGTTGTTTCAAATGGTTGGTTGACAGCTGGAGGTTTATATTCCTTCTTAGCAAAAGAAATCCAATTATCCATACTGCTTTTTAGCTCGAATTGGGCCGAAATTACCTATCAATTGGGCTTGTCTAATGGGCTCGATTCAACAGTCACCAGCCCAAAAGGGCCATCCAAGCCGAACATGGGCACGTGAAGGCCTCGGAATTTAGGAGTATCTAGCAGAGGCAGTTTTGTCGTCAAGTTCAGCCAGCTTCAAGGTAAATTGTATTTTATTCCCTTCAATACTCACTTCCTACATCACGTGGAATAGTAGTTTATAGTAGTTTCTTTCGATGATGTGATAATAATTTTAAAAATAGACAGTGTCTAATTATAAGATAAAAATAATAGATTATCCATTCCATTTTAAATAGTATTTATTATAGACAATGTTTATTTGGTTATCTACATCTAGACAATTAAATAGACATTGTTTACAATTTGAGATGACACATAGTGCCACATCATAAAGGAAAGATTGGCTAAACAAGTTACTCAAGATGCATTTTCAAATTGATTGTCTATTCTATGCTATGTGTCATGACAATTTGTGGAATAAACAAGCCACTAAAAATGCTCTTAGTATCAGAATCTTTTAACATTACAAAATATCGTTCATGGATGATGATTTGATCCTTAATATTAAATGCTATTAAAGTTCTCTACACATTAAAGTATTTTTCTAATATGGGATCCTTGGCAAAACGATGACATTTTTTCAAGGAGCCTACATTCAAGAAGAAATTGGATGAAGTGTAAGGTTAGTTTTACATTGTTTATTTCAGTTAAAAATGAGTCCTTAAAAACTTGTGTGACTAGCATTTTGCGATAATAATTATGTCACAAAATTTGTTGTCTAAATAGCAAACCCTATTTTATTTTAGGATTGCCACAAAATTTGCAAACCCGTCATTTTCTGGGATTGTCACAAAGCATGCGAGCTCTTTTTATATGTTGTTAGAATATACGAGAGTTTATCGTAACAACTCCTCTACGTTATATGTCTCTAACTATCCCTACTCCATTTTGTATTGATATATGCATTTCCTCCACCAACAACGCTAATGCACATGCGAGAGAAAATGCTCAAAACAAAATTAACCCAAACGAAAACTAGGTAATGGATTTTATTTAAAAGTTATACATAAAATCACTGAACCAAAATAACATAATACTTATTTTGGTTACAGTGACTTCACACAACCAATATTAAACCCACTTCAAATCAAAACAAAGAAAATAAAGTGGCGGGTGATAACTACCCACCGCAGCCAAATTTGCTACCCTATTGGCCTTGCCCTTACAAAACATAGCAGGCAAAAACATAACCCTTTCTAATTATTATATTATCTAATTCTAGCTAAGTGTTTCTTAATTCAGTTTGTGAACTGCTGGCCAACAAATGTCTGTCCGAAAGACCAACCAGCCGGGACAACATTGTTGCAGACAACACTCTGGCCGTCACTAGTTGTAACCTTAAAGGATAGGCTTTGACCATCAAGTTTAGAGCCGCTTTGCCAATTTTGACCCCAATTTCTTGACATTGGTTGCCATTTGCCTTTTGACCCTTTAACTGAAACTGCAGTTACATCACCAGCTCCTCCTACGTTGGTTATTAGTACTAAGTTGAAGTATGAGTGACCATTTATGGTGAATTTGATTCCTCCTTTCTTTTGGCATGGTACCCTGTAAAAGTACACCAACTTAATACTTTAGGAAAAATATATATATGGAGGCTTGTCTATTTTTTTGTAATTAGAAATTTTAACTAAGGACATGTTTGGGTATATTCAATATTGTATGCAATATACGGGGAAAGTTGAGCTTCTCCCAAATTAATATACATTAACACAAGTAAGTTGATTTTATGTAAGAGAAGTAAGTTGATTTTATGTAAGATGAGATTAATTATTATCATGTTACGTTTTCCTTGTAAATTATATTTAATTCTTTTTTTAGAAAATAAAGCCTAGATTAACGTAGTTTTGAGGGACCATTTTTCGGTTTTGAGTTCAACAATAACGTCAATTGATGAATTGAGTAGTAAAACAAACTGGGACATAACCAAATATTGCGTATTTTCAAGAATTGGGTCAAATTTCTTGATTTTGACTAATTATTAGGCTAACCAACAAACAAAGAATTTGTTTCACATCTGTGTTCTGTTTATATTCACGTGCGCAAAAATGCTATCAAATTAGATATTTAAAACCAACATAAAAATACGGAAATGGAATGATTACTAACCTTCTATAGGAGACAGGGACAATTCCTGCTTTATACTCAGCAATTTGCTCAAAAACAGGCTGAGACAGATCAAAATGGTGCTGCGGAGGGTTGCACCAGCCACCGTCATTGTTGGGCAGGGCATTATTAGGCGGGCAAAAATTGGTAGCCGTAATCACAATCGAGCCAGGCTTGCACCATTTCGGGTCATCCACGCATTTTATCTCGAAACAAGCCCCACAGCTCAGCCCGTTATTAAACAACGCCGTGCTCAATGCTGCGGTACTCGTGCCATAACCTTGGCTATATAGATTCCCATACCCACACGCCCCACCTGTCACAAATCACAAAAATTACTAACTGAATGCGACGATTGACATGTCATTTTGTTATATATGGTATTTACATACCCATTGTTCCTGAGGCGTCACCTCCTCCATAAAAAGTAGCGTGAGCGGCAACCCAGTCACCATCGTATCCCGAAACGGATGATATTAAATGAAGTAAACCCACCAACAAAATCCCGGTAAAGGCCATTTTTCCCTGAAAATTTGACACTTTGAGTTGAAGTGCATAAAAAGAAAAAAAAATATGAAAAATACATAAATAAATATCAGACCTTTTGAAAATGTAAAACTAGGGAGGGTCATGAGGAGAATATATAGGCGCTTGAAGGAGCAAAGCTGTTCCCTAACTTGACGTCATTACAAAAAAATAAATTTTAAACTAAAGTGGTAAAATATATAATGAAATTCAAATTTATCAAATTTGTAACATTGTGGAGTCGTGGAGGGGAAATAAAACCACCAAGTGCATCAAACAACTTGTTTTGTTGAGATTGAAAATTTTCTCGACGGAAAAAATTTTGTTTTCCGGTACCTTTTTCACGTATTCACATTGGTGTCTAATTTCTAATTTTCTTATGAAAAAAATTTATTATACCGTATTTTGTTTATTTATTGACACAGGATTCAAATATGAAGATAACATATTTTATTTTATTACATGTATGATGTAGATTTTTATAATAAGGGTTCGATTATTATTTTGAATTATTGAAATTGTGAAATTAGTATAATAAGTGAACAATCATATAAATAAAAGTTATTTCCAAACCTAATACCTTAAAATTTTGAGGTGGATGTATAGATCCAATAAAATAAGTACCATTTACTTGTGTTTTCATTGTCATTAAAATTTTGAGTTGGATTTATCCATCCAATAAAATAAGTACCATTTACTTGTGTTTTCATTGTCATCGGGTAGGACTTTCCCAATCTTGACAGGTAGCTAAAGTGTTAAACGGTTTGTTTGGTTTGAAAAGATAGTAACTTTAGATTGGATGTAGTTATAACTCACATTTGAATTAGCTTTGATGTCAATTCCATAAAAATTATTATTCACTTAAGCTCTTTAAGTACTAGACTTTAAGATTTCTGAGAGTCACACTTGTACACACATAATTAAATTTAAATAGGCTTAATGCATCTACATCTCCTGAATTTGCCCAAAAAAGACCGTTGTCACCCTGAACTTTGAAATGTAACAGATAGCCCCTTGTACTTGTCTAAAACGCGTCACTTTACCCCCTTTTGTTGACCTGGCTTGCTACGTAAATGACCATCAAAATACATGCACGTAAAGTATGTTGGTGGAATAAAAAATGAATACAAAAAATTCATTACATTCGTATTCTTCCAATTCAAAATCCTTAATAGAAGTTCTTTATCTTCTTTAAAACTTCATCTCTATGCTAAATTTTTCTTCAGTTAATCGTAATATTGTATCGATTCCGGACCCGTCGTGTTTATCTTCTTATTCTTGAAGCCGATATTTTTACGAAGAGGTAAAGTGACACATTTTTGACAAATACAAGGGGTTATCTGTCACATTTGAAAGTTCAGGGAGACAGCAACCTTTTTTGAATAAGTTCAGTAGGATGTCGATGTATTAAGCCATTTAAATAAACAATCTGAATTGTATGTTAAGAGTATCGGATGCCGAATATAGATTCTCATGTGACTTCTGCAGAAACTGCAAATTATATGATTGATATCAAGCGGTGAATAAAGGTGTTGAGATTATATTAGGCAATAAGAATGGGTTATATCACTTTTCTTTAAAGGGGTATCCTTTCCCATGCCCCAAATATCAACCAACTCATCATTTTGCAGGCAGCAGTTACTCCTGCAACTTGCTCTACTTAACGGTTAATTGGACCAACTCTTTTTTCTTTATTATCTCATTTATTTGATTCTGTTAATTAATTTCTTTATCGACTCACAACAAACTATAAAAACAGTCATCGTCTTATCAACTGAAAATTATTTAAAAATACATATGCAATGTGCCCAGAAGAGATGTAAAGAAAACTTCGAATAAAAAAAATTGGATTCTCTGTATTTCTATGGATAGGTGGCAACGAACGGTTCCGAGATAAGTGGTAAAAAGAAACATTCTTTTATTCAGTGAGATGATAATAATAAAGCTGTTTGCTGCTGTTAATAATAGTTTATTATATGATATTCTTTGTTCTCTGAAATAGAAAAAAAAGTTGCAAGTAGATTAGGGTATTAGATTTTTTACATATTACAAGACATATATCTCACTAATTGAAACACATGTAATGCATTAGAGTATGATATTTTAAATTACCAACTCCATGTAAAATTTTTCATTAAAGCATAAGGGAGACCCAACCAGACCTTGTTAAAAATTAGGAGCAATTAAGGTAGCTCAAACCCTTCCAAACTTATAGAAAAATTAATGTCAAGTTCGGGCCGGGCGTAGTCAGATCCCAATTCCTACTTATCAATGAATTTTTTTTTTTTTTGAAAAAACCATAATGTTTACTACAAAAACAATACTTATATAAAATAATTGAAATGTATCGCTACAAAATTGAGTTTAGATATGAAATTTAATAAATAAATTTTCAACCTTGCAATTTTTAATCAGTATTATATAGAAATAAATATTGATTGTTTGATACATTAATTATTATTTTGGGTTGGGCAAATCAAACTTGGTCTTTAATATCAAAACTAAGCTTATCTTATATTTACTCGGACTATTTCGGATTCGTTCCTATTCTCCAATTAACTTGTCCAAACTCATCCCATTAACCGTGGACATGGATAAGTTCCGTCCGACAAGTCCATACCCATGTCTAATTGTAAATGTTTGGTTATAACTGTTGTTTAATTACGAAAAAGAAAAAGGCAGTTTGTAAGCTCACTAGTGTGAACTAGATCTGTTCGTCGGGTCGGACAGGGTTCGGGCTCTGCTTGGCGGGTTTTTTTACAAAAACTGCTAACCCAAGCCCATTCTTTAGAATTTCGGGCTCAGGCTGGGTTCGGGCTGGGTTTACAAAGTCATTCTCAAGCCTGGCCCAAGCCCATGAATATTTTTTTGTTATAAATTTTTTTATTAAACTAAGTTAAAAAAATATAAAGTAGATCAAAAAATGTTTAAATTTTTAATATAATTGTATTGTTTACTTAAGATCCTTAATATTTAGTAACATTTATTGCAATCAAGTATACAAATTTAATAGGATAAAATACAGGAACTTAAAATAATTATAAAAAAAATATATATATATAATAAATAAATAAAATTATTCGTCGGGCCGGGTTCGGGCCGAGCTTGGGTATTTTTATAAAAACCAAGCCCGGCCCATAAATCTTCAGGCTTCGACAAGCTCGGACCGGGCTTTTTTAAAAAACGAGTGCCCAAACCCGGCCCGTTAAAGCGGGCTCGGGCCGGGCCGGGCTTGTACCCCTGCCCGCGAACAGGTCTAGTGTGAACCGAGCCTGTTCCTTACATTTTGAAGACCCTAGACAAAATATCTGTAGAATTGACATTCAATTTTAAAAATTATGATAAAAGTTATAGAATCAAAGAAACTAGGAACTACACCTACAACTTTAAGTCAAGATATATCAATTAATATAGAATCATTTAATGTTTATTTTTCTCACAGTACAAATTAAAATGTTAAATTTTTTTATTTTGAACTCAACTCTGCTAGTGGTCCTGGGCGATCAACCCCTTCAAGAACGACCCTGGTGTAAACTCACAATTATTTTTGAATTGTTCAACTTATATTGTAAATTTCATTCAGAGTAAGTGTGTGAAAACATAGTAGCAAAAGTTGAATGGAAAATCAGAGTCAAAATGAGCTGAAGAAGTTGCTTATAGTTCCCATTGAGAGCAGCACATGGCTGATGTTGTCAGCTGTTATGCTACAAGTCCAACAACACCTCTTTCGATTTTTCATTTCTTTTTTTTTTTTTAACTTTTTGATGGAATTTCGATTTTTCATTTCAATTAATTAAAATATCTACAGAACGTACGTACCAAAAGTGAACATAATTATGCTGTGTAAGGGAAACTCGTTCGGTTGTAGCGTTGTGTTGTGTACTGTCGTTTTCTTTTGTAACAGATTCACTAAAATCTAAACCTGTGTGAAATCATTAAAAATCACAGCTAATAACCCCAAAACTGACAACGCAACAAGCGAATAAGGTCCACATTTTGGGGTTTCATGATTTTGTTTCCCCAATTTCAGTTTCATGTTTTTCTTTTTTCGCCAAGTTTTAGATGATGCTGTGGAGCGGACAAGTAATCAAAAATAGGGCTGACCATCTTTTATGGGTTATTCTGTTTGCTTTTTTTGAATAATGAAAAAAATTGGAGAAGTGGGGTATCGATCCCCATACCTCTCGCATGCTAAGCGAGCGCTCTACCATCTGAGCTACATCCCCATGTTAACATACCTGAGATATATGTTATATCTATTATTGTTTTATTTTGCTGTTTTCGCAGGTTCAATCGCCTCCCCGAGTCCTATTATTTCTTTGGAAACGTGGCGCAAAGGCAGGCCGCTAAAACACACCGCCTTAATATCCCTCTTATCGTTTTTTTGTAATCTCAACAATATAACAAGTTCACAAATCTTGGTGACTTAAGTATCCAACGAATGTGCAAATTAATTTGAAAAATCAGCTATAAATCATAAGGGCAGCAATAATTTGCGAGCAATAAACTCCAATAGTTTGAGTATGGGCCAAAAAGATACAAGAGCATGCGTTGTCGTGGGATCCAAGTATATTAGCAAGAAAAAACTCGGCCTGAGAGTTAGCCGGGCTGTCGTGTAGCTTCCCCGATACATAAACTAAGGTTTTTTCGATGAGGAAATGAGTACATAAATGAGGATAAAGATAATGTGATACCTTATATGATGAGAACATGAGTGATGTGGTATAACCACATTTATTGGGCATCCTCAAATTATTGGTCTCGAGTTAAGCTCGGTTCATACGTGATAATTATGATAATTTTCTCTGTTATGATGATCGCAAAACTTGATTTATTCTTTTTTTAATGTGTCGCATACTTTTCAAAAAAGTATGTGGGAAGCATTATCAAACTTGTTACAAGATAAATAAGTTATTGATATGTAACTGAAGTTACCTTAACAAACATACGAGCTTTGTCATATAAAGAGAACAATAGTTGTTTTCTTATAATAAATTGAAAATTTACAAATAATAATGTTTAACTAGTGAATTACTATGTAAATTCTCTAATCAGTCACATTAATATTTGATGAATACATATAAAGAGAACAATAGTTGTTTTCTTATAATAAATTGAAAATTTACAAATAATAATGTTTGATGTTGATAAATATATAAGCTGGACAGATTTATGAAAAGCTGAAAACTTCAAGCTCAATCAAATATGAAATGGAGATTTTAAAGGCTTAGGTCCGACCAATACCAAACTAGGATATTATATATGGGCCATTTGAAGTAGGCGGATCCATAATTCTTATTTTATATACGGGCCGGGCCGGGCCGGGCCGTATTAGAAGAATGAACGGAGTTCTAGAAAAACCGGAAGAAACCCTAATTTAAGAAAAAAACCAACTCAAGACCTCTTTCATTTATATAAACTCTGCTTCTGCTGCTTCAAGAATCCTACCTTCTTCGCTTAACTTCTGATATCGACGGAGTTTTTGGTAAAGTTGTTATGTTTACTTGTCTTCATATTTGATTTCTCACTCAATTTGTTATGTTTAGTGTTATATCGTTGATATTGATGCCTGTGCCTATGATGGTGTTAAATATACTCTGAGATTTCGCATCCATGAAAAGATTTTTAAACTGAGGCATTTAGGCTCTGTTTAATTCATAGCATGTACCTTTGTTTGGGTGTTCGATTGGCTCTGTGTTTCGCTATTTTAGGTTTTTCTATGTTTTTTCTTCTTCGTCCAATATTTCTGCTAACGGTGATGGAATGATTTTGACACATTTTCTCTGATTCTCTTAAAGCTTGTTTTGATTTAATTGAAAAGTGAATAAATGGGATGCAAATGATGATAAACTAGACAGGGACATCAGCTACTCCTTCGGAGAATGATGACTAAAGTCTAAATGGGAATCTCTCTGATGCATTTTTGTGATTTGATCTGATTTTGATCGTTTAAAATTAGGATTTTCCTGTTCTGTTGAAACTGCTTTGTTATTGTTTCCCTCGTCTCTTTTCTAATCATTTCATACGTGTAATTTCCCTGAGTGACAAATACATTGCCTGTGATGAGTGTAATTGCACGTATTATCAGATATTCTAATGATGATATCTATCTAATTGTCACTACCTCTGAGGCAAAACTTAATCAATATTGTATGGTCTTTGTCCATTGACCTCTTGCTTGTGAAATTTGGTCTGAAAACAATTTACTTTGGACTATGATGGTTTTGAATATACTTTGAGCTTAGATATGAAAAAAATTAGTTAAGGCATCTCGAATACGATGCTATTTCCATAGTTTACTTGCATTTGATATAGTGGTTTTTGATTATTGCTATTTACCATTGTTGACTAGCATCTTTTTAGATTTCTTAGTTAGATATGAATTTCACTTTCTTATTTATAAAAAGCCTAGTGATTATCATACAAGAACGGAGATTTGAAAAGCTGTTGTTGAAGCCTGGTATATGATTGGGCTCCAATGGTGTCATGTAAATACATTTCTGTCGCAGAATATGAAGGCTTTCTCCTCTCATCACACCTGCTTTTTTATGAAAATTAAATGTAATTAGCTAATGTTGAAGTGGAA